>JAAPAO010000010.1:0-12449 GCA_013115145.1 Perkinsus chesapeaki
ACTATATTTTGGCGCGATGTCCATTTGGAAACGGCAAGTATCGTAGGGCAGACTTCCGCCTTACTTGCGTATAGAGGGTTTCGCCAAAGCTACTGAACTGAGCTAAGGAGTCACCGAACACCCATCGGGCGAGAAATGCCAGTAGGGAGTAAAGTATCGTAAAGAGAATGAAGAAATGGAACATGTCATCCGAACCGATCCTGAGCGGGAAATTGCCACCCAAAACTTGCAGATGCGGTAACCTGATGGTCTCGGCCAAAATGGCCACTCTCGGATGAGTAGCCAGGAAGAAAATTAATCGGCTGCAGCAGAGACATAATATAATCATGGTCAAGCTACGAAAGCTGTCAGCCAATCTGAAGACAGTTGGGAAGGTCCGCATCAAGGCAATCGCTCCGGCTTCCTACGTTTCAATCTGAGACGCTCTTAGCAAGTCATTCAGGTACTCGCCGGTCTCGGTATGGGGGTCCCAGCTGAGAAGGCTCAATGCGATCTTGGAGAACTCAAGTGAGCCAAGGAATGAGGGGATCTAACGCAGGACCATTCACGGTGGTAATAACGCATAGGAGGATACTGTTAGCCCAATAGAAGGAAGATATGCGGCCAGCTTGAGGATAAGATTGGAGAGCACCAAAAGGTCGCTGAACGACTCGAATATCTGAGAAGCGTCCGGGAGGAGTTGCGCAGTGAGTTTACGGCAGCCCGTCTAAGGTCTCGCTTTCTCTTTCGTACTGCAGCATAATACTCGTCACTGGCCGAGCTCTGAGGCAGATAATCGGGAAGCTATGACTTAAAGAGGAATACGGTATGCTCTTCCGGAGCAATGCCGCCACTCTTATCTGTAGTGTCGGCGGCTTGAGGAGCTCCAAGGTGAACCGCGTGCATACCTTCATTCGTATGATTCCCACGGTAATGTGCCGCAACTCACCCAAAAGATACTCTTTCATACCGACTCCCCGAGCAAGATAGCCAGGATGAAACGCTCGGAACATGTCAATCCCGGTCTGCACGAGTGTCAGACCGAGTGCGACCAACATACCGACCAACCATAGTGCTGTGGGATGATTCAGGCGTTGTTACGTTACTTGGCGCTCACATTCGGATGAGACGTCTTTAAAAGAGTTCAAGTATGCTGCACCTTGTATGTGACCTGTTACTCCTATCTCATAGTAAACCTAAAGTAATTTTCGGCATCGCTCTGGGTAGGGACCTTGTTACTGTAACGAAGGTGTATATATCAGCTAACGGTGTATAGAATGTCGTCACTGTTCCCACTGCCGAGGCTGAACCGTCAATCCAACCATTCTCTCGGTAGAACTGGATCCTGTCTGTCGTAGGCATCTGTTCGGAAAGTCCGGTGGAAAGCTGAGAAGCATCCTCTACAACATCCACAGCTGCTATTCTTGTATCGCCAGACTTCACCATCACATTCGCGATGTAGTTTTGTACGGGCCAGCTTGATTGATAAGAAGGAAGAAAATCTACAGGTTAAGAAGGAACGAACGGCAAGCGCGAAGTTCCTTGGTCAACCTGCTTGAGTATCTTTTTCAAAACACTGGAGCAGATCCGGCAGCCCACTCGGATCGTCACCGCACTGGAAGCTGATAGTGCAGGTTTCTTGTAGGAAGTGCGACTTTAAGCTAACCTGGAACTTGTGTTCGCAGTTGTATTGGCAGCGGAGTCCGTAGGGAATAAACGGCAGTAGTAAAAGTTCGGGAAGAAACTCTGGTATCTGCAATCTCAGAAGAGGTGTCGGCCGTGAGAGCATTGGTAGCTACGCTTCCCCAAATCGCCCGATACTATTGCATTTTCCTGTTGAGTCTGGCCCCCGTACCTAAGCGTAGCTCGCCTTGTTGAGCTCGAGCCGTTAATCCTACAATATATAGGATGGGATAGGTGACCAGCGATGTAGTCTGGGTATATCGCTTGCGCTGTGTGAGGTTAACCAACCCTGAAATAGGTACAGTATCCCGTTACTTATTTTATACCTCTCATTCACAATATCGCATTTGATAGGGAGCTACGCCTGTTTCGAGCATCCAGACAAACGAAAAAACGTTTCTCAAGAAGGAACACAGCTTATGCTATACGAGAGGCATTCCATCACATTATCTCTTCCAGTACGACTTTACGTGGGGCTCTCGTGACTTCATTCATGTATGTCTCAAAAAAGTGGGTGAGGAAAGGAGGCAATCCTGCAAAAGGTTGTTTACCAATGAAGAGATACCCTCTATATCGACTCGAAATTATCGAGCTGGGCAGAGTGCGGAAAGATAGAGCCTAACTGCTAGTTGTTACGCTGCTCACCATTGCTGAAACTGCTCTCGATGAACTGCTCATCCGTGGGATTCAAAGTCGCAACGCCGGGAAGGAATTCCGCGGATAGGAAGTCGTAAATTGACTCAGCAGCAGTCACTTCAGCAACGTTATCAAGGTTGAGACGGTTTCGGATATTGCTGTGAATTTCAAACCTGATGAGGCTGGGTTGTGATCGCTGGACTGGAAATATTTCCGACATGACTCCTGTCGGATACTCCATTGCAACCAGCGCTAGAAGTATCGGTAGCCAAATCATAAAAGGCACTCGGAGAAGGAGTTCGCGTTCCAGGTATCTGCCCGCTTCTCTCCTCCTCGACACATAAGTAGCTTTACTGTTCCAGGAGCAGCCTATCGATGAAATGCGGTAGGTGACACACATATTTATCAGCCTCTTTGAAACCTCTCGAAGTCATATTAGCGCCTGCTTGTAAGTGCGTATAAGTTATTCGAAGTCTACCCACGTACTGATCAACTTGCGCTTTTCTGCCCTTTCGTATGTTTTTTTCGGTACTCGGCCATCCTCTACCCTGAACAGAGTGAGAACTCAAGGATCTGTATTTTGTTTGCAGGTGGGTGCGCATGATAAACCCTACTCGGTCGGCTTGGAAGCTTCTTCGTCGTCGAAAAGATCATCTCCCCTTTCAGGTAGCTGGACAACAGCAGTTTTCTCCCGTCTCTACACACGCAAGCTTCTACATAGTGGTAAGTCCATGGCAACTTACAGGCGGGGAACAATTGGTCTGTCCATCGGAGCCTTCAGACGTGGTTTCCATACAAATACACCGAATGGGAACTTGACGGCAGAATAAATGCCGCTTCACATAAGCAGTCCGGCTCACGCTTCCCTGGGGTTTTACACACAATAAAGCCTGGAGAACGCGACTTTTGATTTCGAGCGTCACACTGACTGTCCGATGTGCGACAAACGTTGGCCACGTCACGAGCTTGCGCTCGCCGCTCATTCGGTTACATGCACAATTCCATAGCATCGTTCTGAGCGGCAGCTTTCCTTCTACTGCAGATGAGGTCCACAAAATGCCCCGACGATCATTTGAGCCCGCAAGGTCAAGGCTACGTTCTGTTATACGTTTACTTAGTTGTTATTGATGCGTCTCATCCTTACTGCTCTCTACTCCGTCGTTCTCAAGGCGGGCCTGCTGCGTCCTGCCAGACACAGTCACCCGGTCAACCTCCACGATGAAACAAGCTACTTCGCACTCATGGATGATGCCGACACCTGGGTCGAGCTATCATTGGTTCCGGACGGAAATGGTGGAGTACAAGCGGACATTACCGTGCACTGTGGCGACCAGAGCGAGATCGTTGTCGAAACGCCAGCCATATGTACGAGCGAGTCGGAGTTGCAGTGTGACGAGGCGATAATCCGGGGCTTCGTTGGAGAGCTGAGCCGGCGGTGCCCCGAGCTGGGGGCTACGGAATGCGATTTCCTCACAATCAGCTTTCCTCCACCAACTGGCGATCGCGATCCGTTGTCGTCTCCGGAAATCGGCATACTTGTCGGAAGACTGCCACTAACTCTGGCGCGTGGAGGATCCGATTGAGCAGGAAACAATTCGAAAGACACATGTCGATGATGTTTATGAGATCGACGTCGATGATGTTGTCAGTTGTTACCTATGCGGTATAGACTATACTTTGCGTTAGTATGGATGTCAGAAGTGAACATATTGAGCGGCAATGTCCTCATAATCATTGGAATCTCCAATGGAGGAGTCATCGAATCGAAGAATCGCACGACTCGCTATATCGACAGTAAACTGAGAAAGAGCATACTGATACCATCAGTAGTACTGATTCCGTACTGTGATGGAAGGTAAACCCGAATGAATCTAGGATAGGAGCGGAGAACATGTGACTCTCATCATAAGACCAAGTACTTGAACATATCAAAGTATGATCCTGAGGATGTCTAAGCAGCTCACAGACCCTCCGAGGCTTAACCTCATAGCTTCCCCGAAAGGGAATCTATCCACAGCCATAATCTACATCGGCATCGATGGCCTCTCTGTTATAAGCGGGCGTGCTGACAACGCTAATTTGCAAAAGGAATCGCAGAATTGTGACATCCACATCGTTCGCTTCCCGTTGGTTATTATGCGGCCAGAACTATTGACCTCTTATAACATAACTAATCATATCAAGGGAAGCTTGAGTCCAGACGATACTTAGGTCCGAGTACGTGACAATATGCATGCAATGGTGGTTCAAGTTGAGCCGCTCACCCAGACTATCGAATGATAGGCATACAAAATGGGCTCGAACCCTTGAACATCATTTCAGTTCAGCTTCTGATGGGTATGCCTCTCTACACTAGGCTGCCTGCTTCCCTCAAATTCAGCCTTCACCGTCAATGCTACCGTTCTGCCTGCATCTGTTGACAAAGACGAAAAGGAAAAAAGACACCGCAAGAAGTTCTTACTAAGAATAAAGACAAATCTCATGTTGTAAGGGATAGACATGCTGAATGATCGCCGTTATCTGGAGCACCTTGAGAAGTTCTTTAGATAACATCTAAGTGTCGGCGACTGCTGGTTATATAAGCTGAAGCTTTGTCTTTTACCGTCCACCATCGTGTATTGCAGGCCCGACTAGACCTGAGTTCAGACTGGCGGGTGGTGGCAAGAGTGTATTGCGATCACAGAAGATAACGCAAAGCGAGCTCTAGGCACCAACGGTACTGATGAATAATGGTCACATTATGAACAACATTCTGGTCATGATTGAATGGCATCTATTATGGTTTCTATTCTAAGCCGACAAATCGGGCATTTCCCACTACTGTCCTTGACACCAGCAGCACAGTCTAGGCACATACACTGGTGTTTACCTAATGCTCAAATAAACAACAACAATAGTGAATGACACCACTAAACTCACAAGGCAATAAAACTGTATTAGTGGCATTTTCGAAGCACACTTTACAGAGACCAGAGTCCTGAGTAAGAACAAAGAGCATCTCAGCTTGATGGTCTGAGTATCCTTACTTCATCAAGGTTTGAACCGAATAAGCTGCCACTCCTCGACAGATGACCGTGCGACCGAGACCGCCTTTGTGATGAGGCTCGTCTGTGACCTGAACTGTGTCGATGACCACTGCTGCTAGCCTTGCTTCGCGCTCCCATTGACATCTGCGTTCTCAGAGCAGGAGGCGGCCGCGCAATAGTCGTATCTTTGCAACCGTGAACTGGGCAAACTGAAGGCGCGCACCTTGAGTGTCGTTTGTCTCGTTTTTGGTTGACGATTCCAATACGGGCGAAAGAGGACCTGACCAGTAGGATAGCATGCCACGGTTGCGGTACTTTGTACTGGAATCAGCTGGCATTGGACTCTCCGCAGTCAAGGGGCTCATTATATCGTTTTCTCCCCAAGATCCACCAGCTCCGTCTCGAACTGATATCATTTCTCTTCCGAGGCCCACAGTTGAAGCACGAACGAGTGAGCCTCTTGACGATGATGCTAGAAAGAACGAATAGATGAGGAGGATGGCGATGCTTCCTTACATGCCCTTCGAGAACCTCCCCTAGATTGGGCATTCGGTGATTGTGCCACCATCGGCGATAATCTACTGCTTGCAAGAGACATGTTCACGCCGTGAGCAAATAAAAGATTGTGTTGCTTCAACTGTTGGAGGCACTGAGAGCTGGCTGACCCATGTACAGTTCATTGGGGTCACCTCTTCAAACGGTCCACCCGAAGTATCCAAGGGAGCATCATCCCGGTTAGTTAGATGACGCTTCGCCATCGCCTAATGAGCACCATGACCGTCGGTGATGCCTTTATGCTCACTGATGTATATTCATCTTCTATACAGGGCAATGAATCTTCAACGAGTTCTGCTGCTTCTGCGGTACTAAGCCCGCTCTAATGATCTACATTCAACCACTCGTTGCACAAGATCTGTCTACTTTTCCTAGGATCCTCAGAGTTCGCCGTCTCTCTTGTTCGATACATTGCGGTGCTACGAAGTTCTGCGTATCGTCAGTTGGAGGATCTGCACGAATGCTCTGCCGTCGCCGGATTCGCTTGTCGTACCGGAAGCAGCAGCCTCGGCAGCATCCCTTCTGGGAAGCGGAGGCACTCCATTTCTAAGCAGTTGTTAAATGGTGGCGTGTTTGAGGTGCATTATAATGGTCACTTTTTATAGTAATAATTCACAACCTCCCGTGGAACCTCATCCAGAGTGGCCATTGCGAGCTCCGTGTAAGACTTGTCCTTAAATTCATTGAATGGCACAAATTGGACCTTTAAAGGCATTTATCGAATAATGAGGGTCAACGATTCTACAATGTCCCTTTCCATAATAGAGTGATCAAATGATGACACGAGCGGTCGATCGTCGGCATCGAGCTCATCCTGAGGATAAGTTCATAGCAACAGGATAGGCAGGAATGATCGTGTGATCAGTAGAGTAACAGTCGATGATAGCATACAAGTGCCAGGTTGAAGCTGCAGCACCGATTTGGGGCAGAATAGAGGTCGGACTCGCTATAGAGCATTGATCTACGAGTAACTAATGAGGAGAAACTGACCATCATGCCAAAGTCTTGATCTCCAACTCCAACTATTATAATAGACAAAGGGGTTTTTGAAGCTTCAACCTAACGGCAAGTCTTATGGAGCTGAATGAGGCGACTATAGGAGGACGTACAATAGCGTCTATAGTGGCTTGGAGATCGACTATCGCACCGTCGGTGAGAATTAAGAGAATGAAGTACCTGTAAGACTCTACATTGCGGGCAGCTGTAGAGGATAAGGACCCACTTCTGCTCGTTCGTCTTCTTCACGTTGTATTGCTCAGCCCACTTGGAGGCCAAATGGATTATCTATAAAAGAATATAACTTCTGATACAAAAAGCGTATTTTACATCAGAAAACATGGTAGGGCCGTGTAAGTGTACAACTTGTAAAGCCTTCCTATATGCGTCTACTATACCATCCACACCAGCTACCTCCGGTAGAAAATAATTTCCCTGATCACGAAGGATCCATGAAGCAAGGGAATCTTTCCTAGCACATTGCAGGCAAAGAGATGACTTGTGTGAGTATAGTCCGGCGGCAGTTTGGCTCCGAATCCGTATACTGGGTACTTCTTATCTGATGATGGATGGTCTAAGAGCAACGACTGGACGAGACGCTTGCCTTGGTCATAGTGTTCTAAGATCTCTCCTACCGCTCTGATGGCCATCACATAATCTGAAATCACCGTCCGCCATCAACCACCACTAGGATTGAATTTCCTCTACCATTTGCTCTCCCTGGATCATAGTAATGAAGAGATGTAGGAAGGTTAGGGTCACCGTTGGAGAAGGTGAAGTCTATCGCTACCTAAGTGTTACTTGACACGGACGTGCTGCGGACAGAGGGGGGTCTGACTATAAGATTTATCTCGAGGCCTCCTTCAACATACTCAAGAAAGGAAACATGCTTCACCAGCTCTGAGATGCTACTTGCTCGGCTCGACGTCACCAAAGTACTTACCAACGTTGTCTAGGACTAAGGCACCTGTTTTGATGGACCCTCCGGGACCAGGCGACAGAAGGTCCACAGTGACGGGCACCTGATAGTCGTCAGTGGTGAAATGTTGCCGAGCAGCAGCCCAAAGTTTTCATTGGTATTGCTAATATATTCAGTAGCGTCTCACTTGTCTCAATGATGCGGACTCGAAATCTTCCAGGCAGCATGCGCCGGTACCAATGAGTTTATCGGGCCCTTTCTTATCGAGCAGTTGGAATAACTGAGAATAGGGTTCTCGACCATCACAGGCCAGAGTGGGTAGATTACTATTTTTCTCGTTGCCTCTCCTCGACATAAGGACTCCACGGACAAGTCGGTGACCGAGAAACCTGCAATGAAACGTTCCATGATTGAAACTAATCCACGTGCTTCCTCGTGGATAAATGAACCGGTGACAATGGCTGCTCGTCGGCATCTCACGGCATCGAATTAGCGGGCAAACAACATATATAGACGTGTCGTTTGTCTGGCAAGTTGATATCATTCATAATTTTCCTTGCAATAATAGAGAGTAACTGGCGCCGGTCTATTGGTTGCCCCTCTGACTTACTAGGCTCTATGTTATCATTAGCCACCTCCGATCTGTACACAACAGGCAGAGGTGTTCCTGCACAGGCCTGCCAAGGACTAGCTTTCTTAAAGCTATCTGGAAGTCACCTCAGCCGCTGGCATTGTCCGCGAGATCACAACATAGTACTGAGGTTTGGAAAGTAATCCTCCCTTAGGAAGGCTCGAACTGATTAAAGCTGTGTTAGTGTTTGATCCTGGGAGGTCCCACCCTCTCATGTTGAATTTAACGCTTCGCTTCAATCCTTGAACCTCCTCCGCGATTATTGTTATTTTACCTTCCAAGCTTTCAGTTGTGCAAGTGAGATACTCAAGACTAGCGTACCATTTCCAGTGGGTCTTGTAGGATGCTCCATCTCCCTTGTCACAAGTCCACCGGCGCTGGTTACTATCTCGGCCAGAAACATCTCGGAGAGCCCGAGAAAGTCGCTCTCCCTCACTTTGCCGTTGTTACCAGGCACATGGTATCTATTGACCCTCGTACTGTGGCGTATATTTATCAAATAAGAAGTTGTGTGAACGCACGTGCTACCAGAATCAACCTCACTCGGGGAGGGATTGAGGGACATTCAGTGCCACTGAGAAGGAATACGGTTGGTGTTTTACTAGGAACATACTGCATCCAAAAGATTCCTATCATAGAGTAAATTCACGAACAATTTATGCGCCTCGAAGAGCACTTTGCATGGGGTTAGATGAATCTCTGAGCTTACACTTCGAAGCGGACTCTCTGTTGAACTTCGAAGAAGAAGTCAACAAAGACGCCTTGGGCGAATGTAGGGTTCTCAGTGTCGGGCAGTATCTCCGTTTTGCCTGGATAATTGGCCAATCGCCAATCTCAAAGATGTCACATCTTTCTCACCAACAAGTTGATACTTTTCCACACCAGCTTTGAGATATACTTTAACTCGGCAGTTGGAATGCCGTCGCAGATTGCTACATGCTAATTTAAGCTCTATTCGAGTAACTAAGATATGCTCGGTTATCGTGTCTGGCAAGGCTATTCTTTTCCCACCCAGGTCGGGTGCTTGTGCGGTTTCGTCCCCTATGGCTTGGCGTGCAGCTTCTCGTACTTCATCGTTATCGCCTTTTATACCAGTTTGGTAAGTTGCTGATGATGATGATTGTCTGCAACCCATTTATATATTCTACTAATAACTATCGGGTGAATGATTGTTCAACTGAACTGTTCATTGTTGAACTGGCTGAACAGTCAGACTATTCAGCCTTGTTGCCAATTTGACAACTTTCACAGTGTCTTGGCAGCCCGTATATGCAGCCTCTATATTACCCCAAGAGATGAGGCCTAAAATACGCTTCATACTGCTAGGGTTAGGTAGAAATATTATGTAGACAACTAACACAACTACTCAGTCTAGAGGCAAAGGCGTCGTGTAGAAACCGTCTTTCGGGGATACATACCAGCAAGCCTCTTTATCCGAGGTTGACTAGGACTGCAACGGCCTTAAGAGAAATAAAAGATATTTAACTGATAAGAAATGTGGCCATTTCATAGCATTTAACATCTCAGTGCCATGTAACTATTCAATTGGCGAGCGCTAAGTAAAATGCGCTGTGAATAGCACATGCGTGCAGCAGCTTAACATCCTCATACCACCACCATCTTCTTTTTTGCCGATGTACTTCTCATCATGCCGTTCCACTCTTTACTGCACTTTTTACTATATTCATGCAGTCGGGCCGCTGAGCAAACGAATTCTGAAACTAAGAATCTACTCCTGAGAAATTCATTTGTATGATCAACTCAGTGAAGACCTCGTTTTTACTATTTTTATCATACTTGTTATCATGAAAGCAATTTTCATGGTGCTCGAGGAAGGACAATTTGTACTGAGAACTTCTGCATACTAGTCGATTGCCATCCAGTGTGAGAATCCTTTTTTCACACTGACGTGTCTTTTACACCCTTTTTTGATTCCTTTACCGAGTGCGGAATTATAAAGGTGCAGTTGATGGACAAACTGTTGAACATGCTATCACTTTAAGTCCATTGTATAATGTCTGTTGCATGCGGCACTCTCTCAGCATCATTCGGGCTTCCAATAGACTACGCTTCTTCAGGTGGTCAAATGAACGACTTCCCCTCGAACAGGCCCACTGGCCAGGTGAGTCGGTTGAATAGAACGTTACCTGTATTACCAGACAGGTCCCTGAGGAGCTATGGAACGTTGACTCCAACATTACTATATGGAAACAACATAAAGTAAGGAAAACCGCTGCCAAATTGGCGCACGCAGTCCATCGACATGATCAAATACGACGGTTGAAACTGCCTGGAAGCGAGTACCGCTCTCTCTACAATTGGACTAAATTGTCATTACTAGGCGGCCGAGCAACAGCGGCATGCTCAGTGCAGACTCGTGCTTCCTCGAAGCCTGGGGATATCCGCTAGGGTTGCGGGATCGCCAGGGCCGACCATGCTCGATGCTTCGGCCAGTTAATTTGCGCAGAGGTTTCAGAAGTGTACAGAAGTGAGCCTGTATAGGTTGCTTTTACGCTAGTATGATTGTAGTTTCTACGAGACCTCCGTTGAGGGGCTCTATCCTTCTGGTCACAAAAACTTCCCCGTTCATCGACCGTATGACCAGTTTGGTAAACCATTCGCCTCTACTTTGAGGCGAGGATGGGAGGGTTGGGAACATGTTGCTAAACGGGAGGCAGCTAAGATGTCACAGGGGGTGCATTCCCATTCGACGAGGGGCCTCAAGAGCACCTGCTACCCCCAGACCAACTGTGAGGTCAATCCAGCGGCCATTTACACACTGAAGTACCGGAAATTCGGTGAGGAGGAGGCAATGCAAAGATACCCTGGGAAGACGGCGCTGCCAAGGCTGGGCCGGAGAGATGATAGAACTCTACAGGCGTTGAGGTCACTGAGTGGGGGAAGGGTATCGTCGGATGGAGATGGGGAATTAACGGTACACAGAACCCCAGTGCAGAGCTCGACAGCACCTTTAAGTAAGAAGGCATTAGAAGTTGGTCCAATGCTAGGGGGCGGTCCGATTCTACGAAATAGTTCCAGACACATGAGGGGAGGAAAGATTGAAAATAGTTGGATTTGTGGGTGAAGTGGTTGGTTTAGGTGCCCGGAGAAGTCGGACTCTTCCAAGATGACACTATTGCATGTTTTATGTTGTGTAATCCTCGTTGTCATTGTGCCCTGTATCATCTTGAGTTCAGCCGTTCTAAGGCGCTTCAGATAAGGGGAAATGGTGGAATGGCGGGTGGATATTCTTCGTAGGATTTAACAGAGTTTGTTTAAACCTCTGGAGCATGCAGTCAATAGTCGACTACTTCGATGTTCGTAAGGAATTTGTATCCTATCTAGTGTACCACAGAAACCCCCTCAACAGGCTCATTCATATGGTACCATCCCTGCATGCATATCCACAATTAATGGATGTTTGCAGGTTACCGAACCAGTGCTGTATATTTGTCTGCTATTCCTGGCTAATAACTTCCTACCACCTTTGGATGGTACTGGTGTTAACTTTGCGGTTATCATTAATCTAGTTTATATGATAAGCTATATCTTTATGGAGATTCCAGCTGGCATTCTATTTATGCCATTCATGGGTGTAATGTAATAAGGGAGGATGATGACCATCCGTAATGCAACTTAAACACAGTCCACTGTGTCCCAACTCGTTTTTAAAGTTAGTAAATCCCATCTCATTGGCGGTTTCGTCTAGTTGGTATATATATACCTTCAAAATGTGGTCTCCTAAACCGTTCTACGGCCGGTGATGACTAGTGAATCGAAATGTCCTGTGATCGAGACAATGTTTTCGACCCTTTATAACCCTTCTATACTCCTTTATATTCCTTTATAACCCTTCTATACTCCTTTATATTCCTTTATAACCCTTCTATACTCCTTTATATTCCTTTATAGCCCTTCTATACTCCTTTATATTCCTTTATAACCCTTCTATACTCCTTTATATTCCTTTATAGCCCTTCTATACTCCTTTATATTCCTTTATAACCCTTCTATACTCCTGTAT
>JAAPAO010000010.1:12540-135228 GCA_013115145.1 Perkinsus chesapeaki
TTACATTCCTTTATAGCCCTTCTATACTCCTTTATATTCCTTTATAGCCCTTCTATACTCCTTTATATTCCTTTATAGCCCTTCTATACTCCTTTATATTCCTTTATAGCCCTTCTATACTCCTTTATATTCCTTTATAACCCCTCTATACTCCTTTATATTCCTTTATAACCCCTCTATACTCCTTTATGTTCCTTTATAACCCCTCTATACTCCTTTATATTCCTTTATAACCCCTCTATACTTCTCCCTTTAAGGTACTATGTAGCAGTCTACATCCTCCATAAAGAGCAATGGATGTGGGTTATCCTTATCCAATTCGGCTGTTTCGCCCTTTTATTGCTATCCCACCACTTCCTAGAAAAGAAGACACCCCCCTTCCAGCCGTTCCTCCTTCAAGGCTTCCACGCTGCGCTGTTCTTTGTATGGCTCGATGTAAGTCGCCACTAAGTTACCTCCACGCCGCTGACCGTTTCCGTTCAGTTACTATTCCAGTTTGGCTACAAGCGTCACCTCCACGATGAGATAGACGCTTTGGTGACATCCGAGTTGAAGAAGACTCAGTAAGAGATGATACGGCCTTCTATTTGCTACATCAGCTCTCGGTGCCATTTTGTTGCTTCAAAGACCTTTATGATTGCTGATACAGTATGGCTTTTTTTGTGTGTTGTGTTACAAGTCATATGCAGCAGCACCCGCAGACCAGTGATAAGCTCATGCCGATTTTGGAATGTCTATTGCCCTTTTCCTCAGAGGTGTAAGATTCGCTTGCCGCCGAGTCCAGTGTTACTGTACACTGGGTCCCAGGGATCCCAGCACAACAGCAATGAATTCGGTGTTATATTATTTAGCAACTTACGAACACGACTTTGCTGACGCTAACAATAGACCTTTCGAAAAGCTCTTAATAATGCTCCCCTCTAAAAATGGTACGCGTTGTGTCGATTCTGTGATAAAGACGGAGAAGGCGTCTGAATGCAAGGGAGCCTCAAGCCTCAACTCATATATCTGACCAAAGAAAGACCGGAATTCAAGGCACAGCAGTAACTATAATAGCGACACTATAATATCTGACACGGTATCAATTCAAAGCGCTTTCAACTACAAGTGAAGATGAAAGACTATTTTTAAAATCAATTAATGTCAGACTCCCCCCCCCCCTGTGCGGACGTCAATACATCCATTCCTCAACAACTCATCCATTCCACGTCTCTCACGTAGCCCTGCTCGCCCGCCTCCCCGAAATCCACACGTCTCCACTCCCTCCCCTCAGTGACGGTTCGCCATTGCTTACAACGATGACTCCAGTATACATGGTGTGCGTTATACCATTCCTATCCTTCCTTGGCCTGGCACTCTCCCTCAGAGCTGGGGGCGCTTTGAACCTCGTGGAGAAGAATATGCCATATCTTTTGAAGTGGGGGGAAATAGAGTTAATGTTATTTACGACTTTTTCGGAGATGATGCTTCCGATAACTTCATGGTAAGACTTGGTGTTACCTGTAGTGGCGGTCATGGCACTACTGATCGAATCTTCCCGGTCAAGAAGGTTTCCCAAGTGAACTATAAGGTTGGTTTCGGGGAAGGGCTCGATGATTTCAAGAACGATGTCAAAGATAAGCGTAAGTTCCTAAAACTCGAACCAGGTGACTTCGTTGATATTTATCGCCCCGTTGCCCCACCCACCATAGAAATTCAACTACAGGGGAAAACGACTTCCCTCTGTCCTCCTGAGCTTGAGGCAGGCCTAGATGAGTTTTTCGGTCTTTCACGTACTTGAGGAGATTCTGATGTATATGCGAGGGTGCAGCCCTATTGAGACAAAATGCTGATGTGTTGATATTATGGCTGTGATAAGCATCGGCATTGTGTTTATTCCTAGTATGTCATACTCCCTGAAAGTCATCAATTCACAGACACTCTGATCACTAAATGAACCCACACGTCGTGGGCCATTTCCGAAAAAATGTATCGAAATACTTAGTCGTGCTTTCTGTATGCGCCCATATAACTCAGTAAACCACAGACGAGAGGCGAACGGGGAACAGTGCCTCGAAGTGAGTGAGATGAGTTGAGGGATATGAGTTGTAGATCATCTAAGAGTCTTAGACTAGGACCTTTAGCGGCTCAGGCCACGCCGAGAATAGGTCCAAGTCAGACGTCTCGTCTCAGAAGGCGACTGGGTTATTACTAACATATTAGCCTAACCCGAGCAGATTTGCGAAGGAAAAGGATACTACTTCGTATTAGAAATGAGGGACTATCACTTCACCGACCACGAACCATGTGCTTGTTCTCGATTAAAGTTGTTACTCACATACATCTCAATTTACTCACATTACACACAATCTCATCCATTCCACGTCTCTCACGGAGCCTTGTTCGCCCGCCTCCCCGAAATGTACACATTTCCACTCCCCCCCTCAGTAACGGTCTGTTATTGTTTACAACGATGTCCACTGTATTCATCGTACGCTTCATATCATTCCTATCCTTCCTTGGCCTGGCACTCTCCCTCAGAGGAGGGTGGCGTTCTGACCCTCATGGATTATATGGTACGAAATTAAAAGTGGGAGAGGATATAGCTGATGTTGTCTACGAGTTCTTTCTTGATAAGTCGAAAAATCTGAAGGTGACCCTTGGTGTAACCTGTAATGACGTGCATAGCATCACTGATCGAAACTTCCGGGTCAAGGAGGTCTCCCACGGGAAATATGAGGTTCAATTTGGAAATAAACTGGGAGTTTTCCTGAACGATGTCAAGGATAAGTGTAACTTCCTAAAGCTTAAGCCGGGTGACTTCGTAGAGGTTTCTCAAAGTGTTCCGCCTGCTATAGAGATTCAACTGCAGGGAAAACCTGCTTCCCTCTACTCTCCCCAAATGGAGGCGGATCTAGGTCACTTAGTCGGTAACTGATATCGACATCGTCCACGTACGTCAGAAGGTTCTAGTGTATATGTGAGGTGTGTAGGCCATGGTGGGAGATGTGTACTAATGTGTTGATGTTATGTTATACCAAGCAACCTGTATTGTGTTTACTTCCCCGAGTTATGTCTACACGTTACCATCCCTTCGCCTCAGTAACGGTTTGCCATTGCTCACAACGATGTCCCCAGTGTTCTTCGCATGTTCCTTTCATTCCTTGGTCTGGTATTTTCCCTCAGGGGCAGAGAACGCCAGATTCCTGTTGGTAAATATACTAGAACCCGTACAGTGGGGCAAGATGAGGTTGACATATTCTACGAATTCTCTCGAGAAGGCTCTGACCAATTGATGGTGAGAATTGGTGTTACCTGTAACGGCGTTGGCATCCCCCATAGAAAGCTCCCGGTCAAGGGTCTCTCCGAGATGAAACATGAGGTCGATTTCGGGGATCAGTTGAATCCGTTTATGGATGATGTTAAACAAAGGTGTACAAGCCTACAGCTTGCCTCAGATGACTTCAAATATGTCATTTATACTGTTGGAAAAGTGGTGCAGATACAACGACAAGGTGATCCACTAATGCTCTATTTGTACCGTGGTTGATGAACAGTCTCGCCTGAGTGGTTGAGGTCAAGGTTCTAGTATGTATGTGAGAGTGTAGCCCCATTATGGTGTAATGCTCATGATGGTTTGATGTTATGTTGTACTAGGCAACTTTGCTTCGTGTTCATTCCTAAACTCCATAGAGCAATAGACCCTCTGATGACTGAATGAACCCATACCGCCTTGTGGCACTAGTTCCTCTTCTACCGTACTGAGACCTCATTGCCGCATTGCTATGGCCCGCAACTACAGTAAAGCTTCCGAGCCCACTATAGCGTCCAGATCTCACGTAGAGATTGTGGAGTACAATCCATCGCGGTGAATGTTATATTATGATTCTGAACATGATAGTACTACCAAGCAGTTAAGTACTCGTTTGACAGTATGGTGAATGGGTTCGCCAATGAGCAGCTGCGATCTACAGTGTTACTTTAAAGTGTGCGAGCATATGAGTCACATAATTTGAAGTTCGCGGACTTCCTCGGAATGCCACCATCTTTATGACCTTGACACGAAGTGGTGGACTACAGTACCAAGTTGGTACTACCAACCGCAATGCACAGTCACGGTCACACCGCACGCATGCGCATGTAGTGAAGTCAGGTGTGGTGGGGAATATCACAGACCCAACTGTCAGTTGATGAATAGAGATGCGGTCTAGCTCCATGCTATGTTGACGCATAGAAGCTTCTCAAATGCCCCTTTTTCTCTCTATTGGTGCCTTGCCATATACGCCACAATCATGCACTTTTCATGCAGTTGCACAAACGCTACTGGTATTTGCAAAAGCAGAATTGTGCCGAGTCAGTCTCTAGGGAACCTTTCCTCTTAATAGGCGTTGGTTACGATAATAGCAGTGACAGATTAAGTGATTTAATAATGTCGACAGCACGAAGCTACTTTGATATTAAACAGAACTATCCGTTCTATGCAGCTTATCATATGAATAAGTGGAATAAAGTCATACATATGGTGCGTACACTAAGAACGGCACTGCCCCCCATTTTACAGTTTTTCTATCAGATATGCGTCCCTATAATATACTGGACATCGCTGTTCTTAATAAGGAGATATACACCAGCTCTATATGAAGGCATTACTCTGGCTACCCTAGTCCATGCCTTCTATCTTCTAAGCTTCTGGTATATGGATTGGCCTGCTGCCTTCCTCTATACCCCTATTATGATGGCATTGTACTCTATATCATCACTATAGCTACTTCGATCTTCTTGCTACTGTAGGTATCTTATCTCCGCGAATCTTCCCCTTAAATACACTCCACAAGTCTGGTTCATCTTTTGCACCGCCTGGATACTTCAATTTATCGGTCATGGTTTCCTCGAGCGTCGCAGGCCAGCTCTGGTGGACAACTTCTTCCAGTCCATTCATGCAGCTGTCTTCTTTGTGTGGTTACAGGTAAGCTGCTTACAATCCCCACGATCATTTCATACCGCATTTCTCTCAGATCATGTTCCGTGCCGGCTACAAGCCCGACTTGGATGATGAGCTCGTGCTCCTGACGCAGAAGGAACTAGAGAGAGCCGGTCTGGAGAACTCCGCCGAGCAGAAGAAGGCCGACAGTAAAGGCGACAAAAAGGAATAAATAGATTTACCACCACTAATATACCTTGCATATTTGTATGCTATTATGTGACTCCTTTACATTGAATACTTTCGGTATTTTAATAGTCACCTAAAGCTTGAGTTATCAATTGGTGCCTTCGATGAGCCTGGCAGCTTCTAGGAAAATGTTCACACAGTGCTGCGTATATACTCGCCTACGTACCTCGGCATGCTTTGTACTTCACTGCCTGAGTAAAGCCGTGAATCGGGCAGGACCGGATTTCAAATTACCGTCACGTGGAACAGCATCAACTGTTCGCTCGTTACCATAGAGTGAGATGAGGTCCTCGACCCCCGTGCGGTGGCATAGGCCACGGCGTGGTTTGTGTAAGACAACCACAGAGACGAAATACTAAACCAGAGTAGGCCAAATCTGGATAACCACGGCAGAGCGACAATCATACCGAATCGACGAGTACGAGTAAATGGGTAGTGGCTCTGTGGGGGGGCCATTGGCGCCCGGGGAGGACACCTCGAATGACAGGGAGAAGACAGTGACAGACGATCACGAGATTCCGATCATCTTATTGAGGTACTGTAGGCCCCTCCATGTCAGGTCATCACAGCCCTTGGGCGAATGTGGGGTCCAATGGACTAGGCTGGACGTGTGTGACAGCAACCGGAGGTCGGCTGGCATGGATGGAAGAGCGGAGCTGTTGTGAAAGTATTAATTCCCGAAACATTACAAACAGAGCGACAGTGCTCGGGTATCCGAACCCGAGATGGCGAAAGATAGTTATCGATTTCAAAAGTGCCGTCAAGAGGATGAATCATGGTCGATGTCGATAGCTAAACCAAGTACTTTTCCATGGTCTTGATGAACGAGTTTGTCAATAGAGATTGTTGGCAGCTTTCTAAACTGAATGAAGATCATCCTCATTGCGACCTTGCCCGGGTTAGTCGATGGATCGTTCGAGGAGGCCGAGGGCTCTGAAGGATGGGTTAAAGATCACAACTATTTTCGTTGCCTCCACGGAGCGGATCCTGTCCAATGGAGTACAGAACTAGAAGCTAATGCAAAGCAGTGGGCCGCTTACTTGGCCGAGAAAGGCGGCTCGCTGGAGCATTCGGGTGAGCGCTTTCAAAAGCGAAATACCAGAATCATTCTGTGTGGAGTACAAGTGATTTTCTTTCAGATACCTACGGCGCAGCTCCTTACGCGGGAGAGAATCTGGCCATGGGGTATGGCGCTGCTCCGGCTGTCTGTAATGGCAGCAGCAGCACTAACACTGATTTCAATCAACATTGTGCTGTATGGTTATGGTATAATGAATACAATGAATACATGAAGGGACATTGTAACGAATGGACCGACATATCTGGTATTGGACATTTCACTGCTATGATATGGAAAGGCATAAATAGAATTGGTTGTGCTAATGCCAGTAACTATTATGTCTGTAAATATGGTCACACTGATTGTATGACGGAAGACCCCAATGGAGCGAAATATGGCGGCGCTAACTGCTGGGAAGGTGTTCCCTCTAAACTGGCCAATTTCAACAAGGGCTTATGTCCACTCGATGGAACGTGTGTCGGGTGCCGAGTCGATCAGCTCGAAAATGACGCTGAAGCTCGTCGTGAGCAGTGTGGTGCCGGTCCGCTTGAGGAGCAGGCTTGGGATAGAAGCAACCCGACACCTTCGGCGGCCAAAGCGCTGAGTGTCCTCGTCATGGTTTACGTTGGTGTTATCATGCAGGCTCTCCCTAACCACCCCTTTGCTTTATAAGTGCACGTATTGCGAAAAAAAATAAAAAAAATATAAAAACTTTTCATACCTTTTTAACGTCATGCAACTTACCAGGCTTTTACCAATACCGTGTGGAAGTGTTGCGCGTCGAGTACTCCGTAAACAGAACAGATGAGATGAACCGGAAACTAGAGTTAGTTGATATCACATCGGAAACATGAATTGAAGCAAACAACAACCGAGCAAATGTATCACAAGTCACAAACGATTATGGTCAGGGGAAAGGACTAGATCGATGCTGAATGGTGGCGCGTGGACCTGCATCAGGTGAGATGTTAGTTGCACTCATGTCGACTCGAATCACTTCTTCGTGTATTGTGTGGTCCATATCGCTGATGTCCTTCACAGACCGCAGAACCTCCTTCATTAAACCAGAGCTGGATTCCTCCACTGAAGATGTCCTGAGAAAATATGCATTCAGTGGCAATGACCACAGTGCTGCTGCACCTACACTATGGCACTCGGGTCCAGCTCGGCAGCTTCCAGTACAACTTGGTGTGGCTCTCGTGGCAGGGTGGCCATCATAGCCATATGGAGGCTCGCTCTGGCAGGCATCTCGTTCCTGGCTGGCGGTCGTCTATCTTACTTCGTTCGTGACTTCATTTGCGTCCCATTGTCTTTATGTCGCTGTATCATAAATCTGGCTATCTTCACGGCAGTTGTTTGAAAATGATGTTGGACCTCTTCTGGGAATGCAGAAGGGCAGAGATAGCAAGCCGATAGGGCAGAGCTTAGCCGGCCCTGACAACCGGACGTCAGCAAGGACGCTCCGAAAGCCCAACCTCTGTGTACTCTTCAACCCATCCCACTCGGTCGATACAACGATCAACTGCGTGTAGGAGCTGCCATGCAACCATGGGGTCGTACAGGCCAAGCCGGTTAATGCTGAAATAGGAGCATAAAACGCAGCGCATGAAGTTCGGTGGCAACCTGTGGGAAAGCAAGCTTGCCAGATCGAGGCTCATATCGTGGCTTGCAGAGGTCAAACAGCTTCTACATGTTCCCATGAGGGATTCCATTGTGGAAGGCTGCACGAATCCGAGCTTCGACAATGCTCTCAGGCAGAGGGAGATATGCCTGGCAACACATAATCTTGCCCTAATTGTGTCCTATAGTTCCCAATTGTCTTACCGTAGGTCAGTCAGGGTTCCATGGTCCGGGTCTTCCCGACCCTCTGTGAGAAGGTGATTCAGTTTCAAAGCCTGAAGAGCAGCAAGCCATCACTTGTCATACCGGAGACCGTCATACTGTAGCGAGGACAACACGATCATCTCGTGCTCGGAGGATGGCCATCGAGTCCAGGATAGCTCCACAGGCATGGACCGTTACAGCTATAAAGACGACAAGACGTTCCACCCACACAACTGAGTAAGTCTTACTAGCAGTTGGCAGCAACGTAACGATACGTGCGAAGATGCAGTGAAAAAGGCGAACCTGAAATGGAGATGATAGAACTGAAAGACATGGAGCCACGGTACGTGGAACTCGCCGCTCCGTGCACAACTTCGCAAGAGGGACACACACTGCGGAAGGGTGAAGGTGTCAGCGGATAGCTGTAATATCTGGAAAAAATCGGTGGTGTTCCGGGATTGGGAAGCAGAAGACCTCGCTGGCCGTCAGGAAGAGCTCGTGATCAGGGGCCTTGGTGTGGCCGAGAAGATGAAGGATGGAAACGATCGTATCTGAGGTTGAAGAATGCATAATGCAGGTTGCAGTGGGGCTACTGGAATCCATTTCAGACATCCTAGCCAACCACAAATGGCGCAGCTTGTAGAGGACATGAGGCTCATTAACGCCGACTTTCGAGAGTATCCCAACAATGACACGAATGTCGTCGACGGAGACGTCTGCGGGGGACAAGGCGGAGAGGGCATCGATAGTGGCAGCTAGCAGCGAGCTGTGGACAATCCCTTCCTGTAGGGCAAGGTGCTGGGTATTAAGCAAGCCAGAGATGTCATGGGCACTCCTGAAACAACAGGGCTGAGGAGTGGTATTGAATTTGTATTGCAGGAGAGCAGTGATAAGTTAATGCGGACGTACCGTCGTAGTTGAGAGCCCACTGAGCTTCGTGCCAAAGATTGCAGTTGCTCCCTCACTGTAGAGTCCATGGTAACTGAAGGCAAAATACAGAGCTGCAGAAAGACCGCCCTAAATACCTTCACTCGAACTTGGAGTACACATCTCACCATTTGCCATGTCATCCCTCTTGATCTCGGGGAGCTCCTCACTTCTTTGCTGAGCACGGCAAGCAGCCAGCCCTATGTGTCGACCGACAACCGCACTGACCTGCTTCGGTACCGACACTGCTGCGATAACAGCTGGCGATGACATTGTAAAAAACGTTATAAAGGTCACGTTGGCCACAAAACACAACATTCTGGAGAACCCTCGCGAAGGCATATTGAAAAATGTAATGATAATACTATATCGAGGCGTCGCCTAGGCCTCAACAAGGGGCTCCTCGGCGGAGGCCTCCCTCTGCAATTGTTGTGAATCTTCAGTGTAATAGTGGACGAACATTTGAGTGACAAAAGTGTGTTGAACTCGCCATTCTGTTATATATATCTGACTAGCGTTACTATTAACCACCACAGAGCAGACACTCTTGGCGGCCTCGGGCAGATCGATACAGCATAAATCTTCATTCCTGTCCAAGTCTATTATCCTAACACCACACGGCTTACTGCAACCTACTACTGCCAAATTGGCTGTGGGGTGATCAAGGAATCGACATCGAGCTGCATATGGGACATCTATTATCTTAGGAGAGCTCTCCCCTTCGATCATCCAATGTATACAGTCATTACTATCATTACTGCAACTTAGTATCTCATACCGGCCATGCCGATTACGGACGTCGAAGGCGCTGATAGGCCAGTCAGCGTCGAAGGCATAGACCTGTTTGCAAGCCCCTCCGGTCGCTGGAAGCCCCCAAAGCTGGCCATGCGAGTGGTCATAGAGGTAGAGCATTCCGTTGTAGTAGCGAATGTAATCGATGCGACAGTCCGGGTTTAAAATGGCGAGATCAGTTGGAACCTCCACTGGCGTCGCCTCGGCGCCCGCTCCAGCGGTCATTCGATAAACCCTATTTTTGCAGAGGAAGTAGATGTTATCCTGCCCATCAGTTACCATGTCTTCGAGGTCACCATCGGACTTAGTGTACGCAGCTTCGAGGCATAAAGGTGTTTTGCTGCAGTTGAGGGTTGCCACTTCACTGTGACCCTCGCCGTCACCATCGGCCACACGATGGAGCATGGCTACATTAGAGTTGCCGCCAACTATGCCACCGAGAATGGTGAGACCTGTCTCCACTCGCTGGGCAACGCTTATTCGGCAAGGTCGACGGGAACCCAGAAACTTCCAGACGCGCCGTTTGAGCTCGTTCATGGAGACATCCTCTTTATTGAAGGCTCGGTCTATCGAGGCAAGGTCCAGGAAGATACCAAGTTGTGATGCGAGAAAGGAGCGGTATGAGCTGTTAGAGGCAAGAACGCTCGAGGGAATCTTGAGGTCGGTTTGCGGCCCCGTGGCAGATGGTATTGGTAAAGAGGGCGAAGATCCCATTGAAAAAGTGCAACTGTTATGGTATCACCACTGAACGCAAGAGCACGGCGAACTTTCTGATAATGGAGAAATAATCATACCGCAATCCTCCTGAGCGGCTAATAATGAAACTCGCAAAACTACAGGTATGTTAAAAAAGTACAGAAATAGGGCAACGATGGCGATGATGATACAGTGAATTAGAAACCACGATCAGCATTGAGGAATGATGGGGGCGAGAGGAAGGAGTACACGTTTGAGCCGGGGCTGCGGCGGACCTGAGTTGAGACAAGGCTCCAAACACGTGGGCAGCTGCTCGAGTAGTACGAGGCTTCGACTTCGCAGTCTGGCCGGCAGCTCCGAGCGTATTATATCGGTAATATCACCAACGATTTGCATGTTGAGATTAAAGTAGCTATGTCGAAGAGAATGTACCTGAAAGAGAGATAGGGAGTGGGAAAGGGTGAGCGGCGAGGTGGCACGTTTTGGTCCATATCGGTGCAGTCTATGACGTCAATCCTATCACATAGTGGCCCACGTCTTCGGGATACTCGACCAGTTGTGCCTGTTATGAATATTCGTGAACCAGAAAACTGAGAACCATCTTACCAGATATAGTCATCGACACCCCACTGACGTCATCGCTGACAAGTCGGCTACATTCGTCGTTCGCAGGGCAGGGCATCTGATGGAAACAATAACACCTTAGCGAGTATAGGGCAGCAGAATAAGAAATCTGTAAAGAAGCGGTCTCTAGAAATGGACCTTCGACTCACCCGGACGTCATCAGTATGGCGACCAAGACTTTTGGTTCGGTTGAAGGTCTCGGCCCAGAACAGGGCACCATCGTTACGATCGGCATACACAGTTGTACGGGCTACATACCTAGGGAGGGAATGGTGCTCGGCGAGGACTGGTCGAGACGGCGGTACCGCTCTAACAAGGGCACATCGGTGGTCTTGAAGGCTTCCAGATCGTAGTCAGGGTTCATTAGGCAGACGTTACGGATATTAATGAGACGACGATCTCCTGCTTCAATGCAGCTCAGGTCGTCATCGCTTCTGCCGCAGTTGGACATCTTCATGGGGCGTGGAGCGTCGATGAAAGGCTCCAAAGGTATGGCCGGGGAGGAGGCCCTCCGGAAAGTCTAGAAATACCGATGATGACAGTAATACACAAATCTTACTTCATCTAGGTAACCGTCACGAATCAAATCATGAAAGGCACTGAACCATAGCCTAGCACCCATCGAATGAGTTAATATCTGAACATCAGGGGGGCCAACATCATCATCATCCGACACAGTGCTATATTATTGGTGCCTATTAGTGCATAGTGCAACATTAGTAGTAAAGCTATACAGTGGAAGCGAGGGGTATACTAGTGTATGGAATGCACTGAAGACCGGTCAATGAGAGCGAGGGAAAGTCGTCCAAGCACCCTCGTCTGCTAGAAGACTGCTAAGTAGACCCCTAGACGGTCGTCTTGTACAGCACTAGATGCCAAGCGCTAATGGTAGACCAGCTGTAGAGGTTCGTTCAATGACCATATCATTCTGGTTCAACTTATAAGTTTTAAGAGCCGTACATGAATCCTCGTAACCCCACACTCCCCAAGTCGCCTTATCAGCTTAGCACAGTCTTCGCCATATATCGGAACCTAATTGAACAATGGCAATGTTATACAACGGAGGGCACGTACCGCGGCCTTTGCCTGGAAGTACATGAGTGCTTGACCTGTGGACTGGGAGAACACTATTGGTAAAATATTGCTGACAGAAAAAACACGTATCGGGGATCGAACCGAGGACCCTTCGTGTAGGAGACGCGAAGCCTTGCCGCTACACCACTTACGCAGGTATTCTTCCCAACGCTAATAGCTGTCCTAGTTTACACAATGCAAACTCTGTGCTGCAGTTATACCCATGCATGAAGATCAATGCCTCGCCACGATCCGCCGTTACTTGGGTTCTAAATAAAAATACCGCTCCCCGGGATCGAACCCGAGTGAGTCGCTTCCTCACGGTATCCTCATATAATCCTCCTTCCTAAGGTATATCCTATTGCCCAATGCATGATACTCTATCGACCCTCTCACACATCCTTCACATTCACCATTGGCATCTCGAGGACCCTGTGTTAGGACTTCCAGCTCGTCATCGTTAACTGAATGCAAATACCTTCCAAGCATCAGCCGCCCAGGCCCTGGGCCCCAGGATGACTACCTATAGTGAAATCCAGATCCAGATTCATCTCATCTTGAGCTTGAGCTGCATACTGTCTATGAGCTGTACTGCTAACGTCATCATCATCCAGACTTTGTTGATCTGAACAGAAGAATTCATTAGGCGATTCATCCAGCGTCATGGGCATGTGCTCCACGAGACCCAAGAGATCATAAAGTAGAATTATAATTATCACATGTCAAACTACTACATGGTAGGATGTTAGAGTCAGATTCTGAGCCGTCAATTAATGCTGCCCCTTCTCCTATTGTCCTTACTACTTTATTCAATTACACAAGTACTACATATTATAATGAAGGATATACGAGGAGGACTGCCTCACTGCTGCTCAAGGGGTGGATGAGCGGAGTATGGGGAATTAACCGGAAGAATAATAAACTCGGAAATCGCTACACTCAGCGAGATTTCTATCCGTCCTATATAGCAAACGGAATCGAATACATCCCCTCTGAGCATTCCTCGATGTTCTTCTATGACACCTTATAGCCCATATTACCATCATCTGACGCCATTATCTTTGCCGGTGCCCTCGACGCCCGAACTTCTGCGATAGCCTGAATGCCAACCAGTTAATGCTGATACAAGGGAAGGATACTCCTACGCCCGAAAGGCTTTCAAATAGAATATGTTCGCCGGTAGTAGGAAGATGTTCGAAGAACCCACCACCAGTAGAGGCCTCAACACCACATGCTCCATACCTAAGCAGCAATACAATGTAATGGAGGATCGTGTACCATTTTACACGAGCAAATGCGTCGAATCGGCGTCTCTTGGGAAGTACGGAGGATTTCAGGGCAATAAGACTACTACGATGGGATACTCCTTTGCCTTATATTCTTTAACTAAACCTGTCTCTTCCTCCTAGCCTCCCCAGTAATACCTTATCCCCTGCTCCGATCTCTGTGGTATGCAATACTTCTGATCTAATGCCTCCATCCGTGATGTACAATATGCTACGTGCTGGGATGAGAACGTAGCACCACTTCCTTGAAAGTAACAATGTAATACACTCATTATTTTCACGTCATCATCACTTACCGCGCTCTCGTGACGTGAAGGGCCCCACAGGCAGCCCATGCCGCCATCGGCCGAACAGACACTCTCCATGATAGGAATCATCCGACCACACACCATACCCGTGCGGATATCCGTCTCTACAAGATTGGCATTACCGCGCGCCACAAAATTCAAGTCCAACCTGTCCACTGTGCCACTATATGTGAAGGTGAAGCGTCGACCAAAGATTCCACTCGGTCTGTAGGAGAACTTCACCGAATCTTTATGAGGAGAATCAACCTGTCTAAATCTGAACCAGAGCTTCGCGCCCTGCGGCCAGAGCTCCAGCTTGGAGACCTGAGGGATGAAGTGTAAGCTCGAGGACGTGTCGTTGGTACTATAAAAGGGTAAAGCCAATGTGTTATCACATAGGCCACAAATACGATGAATTCAAGCGTTAGAAACCAACCTGAAAATGATAAACAAATAACAGAAATACAGCGGAGCGAAGCAGCACCAACCAATCACTGTAGTTTCCCCAGATGTTAGGTCCGAGAACAGACTTGGCCGTTTTGCCTCGTAATCGAATACCCAGAGATACCTAAGATACCACACCAAGTCCAGCGTTGGGTCTAACGTTATCTAAGTATTACCACATCATTGCCAGATATAATATGGCTAATGCTAGCTTCCCTGTTACATGTTCAGGAGTTTGCCAACAAGAGTATATAGTAGCACCACATACCACTGTTGTTGCTATTATTAGTATAGCTAATACCCACGGGGAGTGTATCACATCAGATGCCTGAGCTTAATATATTTTAAATTATTCATTGGTTACTAGATAATCAAACTATTATAGATTACAGGGCTCAGTGATAAGGTATCTCTTAACCTTTATCAAATGACATCTCAATAGCAAGTACATTCCTCAGCCCTTAGATATCAAAGTTAAGCGGAATCCTGCCAATTTCCTTGATTTTTTCTCCTGGGCCACCTCACACAACGGTGAGAATCTTAGACGGTTAAAGTGAATGTCCATAACTATTGAACCACCCCAAGCCCTTATTACATCCCTATCATCACTCGTGCTCGACATGAAAGCCAGCTGTGTTAGTATAAATAATATAACCAGGAACACCACGGTAACTTTGACCGCTTTACCCCCTCTGCCTCGAGCCCTGGCTCTTCCCCCCAGAACCTGCTCCATGCCTTCTTATTGCCTCAATATCCACCGCCCTTACCCTCTGGAGCCGCCTCTTTTCCATAGCAAAGAAAGACTTCATCAATGCCTTCTCGTTCAACGGCGCACTAACGGCATAAATGGTTAAAAAGTAACTTGTCTTTGTAAAACCTACTTCCTATTATAGAGTGCAGTGAAGCTCCGGGACATGGTATTAACGCCTCCACTAAGAGTCTCTGGCACCACCAGTACCACCACAGTCATTCCATTATTATTACTTCTATATACATGAAGCCTTCCTGCGCCGTTATCTCTCCCTTGGTTACTTATATCAGTTTCGGGCGTATTAATAATATTATTCCTACTATTATCATCCTCTATTGTAACCTTCGGGGACCTCACAGTAACTGCACACAGGACAATGATACCGCGGAGTCGACAAGGCGATTACCTGGGCCACGGACCTCTGTTGGGCTTGTCGCTGATGGAATTAAGTCGGGTTCAGCTACTCTTGTCAAAGCACTGCTGCTCATATAACTACTGTTGACGCTGGATGGGGTGTAGTAAATTGGTAGGAAAGTTCTGGTGTAAATTTTAGGAGTTACGACGACTAAACCACCACTTGGTGTTGTTGATGATGATGACGGTGGAGAGGCTCTGGTTCTGTTACTTCTATTAGTTCTTCTTCTTTTGTTATTATCCTATTAAATGACACAATTTAATTGTCCCTATGTCTCTCAGTAGTACAGTTAAGTTATTGGCAACTGTAGCAGGCTGTAGAAGTGGTACACGAAGAGGGGCCAATAAAGTTGACAATTGGTATAATTAAACAAAAGGCCTGCGCCAATAAAAGTGCTTCAATCATTAAAAAATAATAATAATTTCGCGAAAGTCTAGCGGAGCGACGCACGAGACGTAATGCTCATGAATATTCTCGCTCGCCCGATAATGTATTCGAGCTTCCTCCCTTCCCTTGACGTGTTGCTTCTTCAAGGGTATCGGAATGTGGAGGGTCGATACTTGCTGCCCATACCTTCATTCGATCTGGGGAAGATCGAGTAAGCGTCAAGCATTTTACCGCTGGAGTGAATCACTTGCTGAAAGTTGTTAACGACGCAAGGCCCTCGGCAATACCTCGGTCTTTCAAGCAGTCCCCGGCGTCTCGTTTTCAGGGCTCATACTTTCCTCGTTTGCACAGGGCCTTACGAAGCAGCCTTTGCTCCTCCACAGGTCTATAGGTCAATCTTGTCTTTGTTCAGAGTTGCTAAACTGTATTTATAACTCCTAACATGCTGAAATCAACAATGGTCTTCGCTTTGGCACCGTGGCTGGATGCTTTGACCCTTGGTGGTAACGCCCCCAAAGTAAGTTACGCTGGACCATATCAACTCTATTCTCATATTAGGTATTCACTGATAACATCCCAGAGTCCCTTAACTCCTGCTACGCCTTCAGCAAGGCTTCCCAAACATGGGCCTGGTTCAAGGCTCTCGATGACGACAGCGGCAAGAACTCTCGCGACGTATTCGTCTCCTCTCTTATGTGTCTAACCCCTGACCGTGAAGGCAAAGACGTTATGGAGGTTCCGGCAAGCTCGCTGAAGTAGGCGTCAATTCCGACCTAAGTCGAGCGCGTAGTGCTTCCTGTTGTGTTCCTCAGGCAGCTGAGTAGGAACGGCGCCTTCGGTCCAGCTTATAAGAGCTACAAGCCGAAGAAGGGCGGCAGGAAGGTTAACGGAATGCCGTATCCTTCGGCTAGTAACAAGAACTGTGCTCTGTGGGTGTATCGTCTCGCCAAGTATTACCGCGATGTTGGTATCATTGATGACGTTGCTGAAGATATGAAGAGGAGAAACTATGACAAGAAGATTGTTAAGGATGCCACGGCCAAGTTCATAGAAGCGCTTTGTCAAGTTCAAAGGAACGGTATTCTCAAGGAGTCCGGCTTACCGAAAATTGGTGGCAAAGGAGGAGAGGCTGGCGATGCGACACAAGTAAATGCGAAGTTGGCTGTTACGGGGGACAACGACGAGGAGGAAGAAGCAAATGCCGGCGAAGGTGAGGAAGAAGAATAAACAAGTGAAGATACCGCGGATGATATCTACAAGCCTTATAACTTAAAAACATAACTTATAGATTTAATGTGATTAGCATGATTGATGTTCATGTCTGATGGAATTACGTTGGACATTCAGTGCAACATGGCTTAGTGTACGAGTCATCTTAACTCACTCACGTGAAGGCTAATCTCGAATCAGAGGGCATGATGCCAATGCCTTGCCTTCATTCATTTCACCGGGAAGCACACCAAGTTCAGGCTGTATTCGGGCTCGCAAATCCTTCGAAAGGTGTAGCCTAACGACGCGCTTTGCCAAGTTCTAAAGGAGTCTAGTGAGCACTGCAGGTGTTCGCGTTGAATGATTTCATCTTGTTTTGGCGTTATCATTCTAGCACAACCACTCATAGCTGCAACAACCTGGCACGGCTTTTAGTACGGGGCACAGAAGCAAGTTCTAAAATCTACCCATGTCCTCGGGCTTTGGTGCAGATCATACCGCGACTGGTGAATCTGTCCATGTTGAGCCATATAGATTATGATCTATCATAGCCGTACCGATGGCACCGCTCCCTCTTGATAAATGCAGTGAAGGTTTATGAGTGACTTGCCAATTCTGCGAGATGGTCAACCAAGTTTGGAAGTGTGGAAGTGAGATTCTTTGTAAACAGCGACTAGATGGTCAACATGTATGGTGTGTGTGCCAATTATAGAATACAGTGTATTGAAACATAACACAAACACAGTCTTTGTGCTCCGGAATGCGCTTAGCGGTAAAAATAAAAACGAGATTTTTGCACGGAGAAGACATGTACCTTCCCTGCAAATGAAAATGAAGTGGTAAAAACCGGAGACTCTTTGAAGATACTATCAGTAATGATTAGAATAAAAATAGTCTCTACTCCAGAGGAGGGAATTCATCTTGCATGTTAGCTCTTAAACTCCTTGCGCCTCTCCTGAACATCGGGTATCTTGTTGCCATCAATACGACATTATATGGGCTTAGTGCTCCGGCGCCGGCCTTCAACGGTCGGCCAGGAGTGGTGAAACGGTGTGCGTAGTGCGTAATCATACGCTTCACGTAGTGAGGCTTCACGTCCATCGATAACAGTAGTGCGGCCGTACCAGCTACCAACGGTGTAGCCCATGAAGTGCCATAAGAGTATTCAGTGCTACCAGAAGTAGGTATACCAGAATATACATATGTTCCAGGGGCGGCAATATCAACACGATCACCGTAGTTGCTCCAGGAAGCAACAGTGTAGTCATCCGTATCTTCGAGGGCGGCAACACACATAAAATTACTTCCACCAAGTGCACAAGGATAGAAGTCGTCAGCCAGTTTCCCCAGGTTGCCAGCTGGGGCCACAACAATGATACCATTCCGGTCCGCCTCTCGAAAAGCAGGGGCAAGAATACTTCGTGTGAAATGACTTCGATCCTTGCCACCGAATCCAATGGAGATAACATCAGCTCCGATATCGATAGCCGCATTGATAGACTCGGCCATAGCCGAATAACTACCATATCCCGAGGCGTTGTTGCCAACGAATGATGCAAATCTTACGTTGGGCGACATACCAGTCATATCTATAGAGTTGTTACGGGTAGCACCTATTAGTCGAGCAGTGACGGTACCATGAGGGTTACGGGCATCCAGAACTGATGAATCATTGAGGAAGTTCCAACCACCGTAGTAGTAGCCACCACTTTTCTTGCGGAATATTCCTCGAGTCTGAGCCAGATCCGGATCGGTGAAGTTGATCCCGCTGTCGAGCACCGCAACGGTTACCATCCGGCGGACATACGGAGCGGCAAGCTTCCAGACTTCCCCCATTCGCATGCGTATAAGCTGATGCTGCTTGTGGGCATTGGGGTCGTTTACGTGGAGATCAGAATCTAGAGCAGTCTGCTTGTCGAGTAAGTTCTTGGAGCATACAATTTCCATTAAATCCAACTTAGCAGCTGTCTCATTTAGGAAGGTACATAGATCATCCGAGCTCACTGTGGTGTTGGATGTGTCGACAATTTGAAGTTTGGCGTAGCTGAGGGTCTTGACGGAGGCGTTACGAAGGAAGGCTTCAATCTTCTGGTCGGCTTCGAAGCCAGCGTCGGTCAAGCGCTTAGGGACTTCGCAAACGTCGATGAGGGTATCTTCGCTGGTGATCGACAAGATAGTCTTGCTGTCGTAAACTTCGGGCTGGCCCTGAGCCGCAGTATGTAGAGTTAGGGGCAGGAACGATAAGAACCTCATGGCGAAATGGTGGAAGGGAAGGATTCCTGAAGAAAAATGCTTCATGTGGACAGCCTCGGCCGACTGGCAAACGACTCATTCCTCGAATGGTCGAGACGGGAGACTACTGAGGATGACGCCTCCGCGTCACCAGTGACGCTACACGTGTTCGCGTCACCCATGGTGAGATGGGTCTCTCTAAGGGACTATCAAAGCTCAACCGGACGATCGAATGCCTTATAAATAGCGCTACATCTCAAAGAGGAGTCGTGAGAGGGACTTTAAAAACGGTTATGAAGACTCTACAGTATCGCGCTGTACTTAGGAGACGCTCCACCGAAGAGCAGTCTCCATCGAGGGAGCGTCCTTGTCGGTTGCAACGCAATAACGTATTGCTCTACCGGTGTTGCTGATGCTTTGTTGTGCGCTCGGGGGCATAACGCTTCCGAGTTCATCATGATTTGTTCAACTCACTGAGTTGAACTCAGCTCAAGTGCTGATGAGCTGAGGCGCCGCCCAGAACACCAGGAAACACTCCCTTCAAGTGAGAACTCGAGTGATTGACAATAAAGCGTCGCGCGAGGGATGAAACGGTTCAAATGAGCAATCGTATAGACACACTGGTAAGCAAAATAGCATAGAGTATCAGAGAGCTCTTGGCACAAATCGACCAGTCTTCTCATTGTTCTTTATGATCTCCATATCTATGGTACCACGAATGAATCTGAAAAGATCATCCAGTAAATATTTTACTGAACCAAACCGCCGCTTACGCAGTTTTAAGTTGATCATACCGTCGTTTAGAGAGCGTCAAGTCAGCCAAGTTCCGTCTAAGATAACTATCGGTTTCGCCATGTGAGTCTTCATATGGGCCATCCCATATGCAGTTCCTTGGTGCAGCAATGGCGAGTACCTGCCACGAAACAGACATATGGTACCAAACAGGCCGAAGAGTAACAAGGCTGGAAAAGTATCTTCGGTCGAGCGGGTGTCTTTATTTGGCAGTTAGTAAAAAGAATGGACAGTACGCTCGGACTTACGACAGATGCATAGGGAATTATGAATAAGCCTTGGCCTCCACCGCACGATCGTGCATGACGCGTGCACTCTCCTTCGGTCTGGGATGGTATCCGACAGCAATCACCATCCAAACAAAGTACCTTAAAGTAGGGTAATAGCCAAATACTAGTAGTACGCAATAATATGGTACTGGGTAATAGGGTGCAGGTAAAAAAGGGTGCTATAGGCGAATGGTGCTATTAAGTGAATTAAGTTCTATCTTGGCCTATTCTATCTTACATCTCCGCACAGTAGGCATACAACAGGGTCCAATGGAGAGGATTTACAGTTTTTGCATATGCGTGGAAGAGTACGATGTAGCAGATCCAAAATACCTGACAGGCACAGAATCCTTGCGGCACATCGGTGAACTCTTTGAACAGCGAATGGCAGCACCGTTCAGAGTTCTTACAGCTGTTTACTTTGCGGAAGGTCGATAAAAGTAACCATCTCCGAAGAGAACATCGGCCTTGGTCGGGTCTGTAGGGTGGGAACGGCGGCAAGCTCTACGCTCATTGAAGCAAGAGGATCAGGTATATCCAATATACTCACGATAGTACACCATGCTTCCTTGGGATCGCCTAAACCTGAGCACATGGAAGACGATACAACAGGGGAGGAATCTGATGTGAAGTCTACGATCATCGTGATACGATGAATGGCTCGGTTAACTATAGGCAGGTGACGCGATACTCGGAGTAGCTCACCTGCGAAGCGCAAGCGGTTGAGGTCTGCCTCCTCAAGGGCATTAAGTGACGCAACTGCCCAACACACCATCATGCCCACTTCCGTCAGATGGTCCAATGCCGCTTCTGTGAAGAGCAGCCAACATCGACAGCTTAACACTCAACTGTACCACCCTACCGTCATCTTTCCCGGAGGACTTGAGATCTTTCCATAATCGCCCAAATTCTGCCGATAACTGGCTCTGAGACATCCTGCGTCCGACCACCATTGCTAGCAACTGTAAGATGTGGATTATCAATAAGCCGCTGCTGTTCAACGGGCTACTTTCATCTCGTTGTTGCTTCCCTGAGGATCGCTCCCGCTGGTCATGATCTCCGCAGCCAACGACCGAAGGAGTATGGCAAAGGTAGGAACTTGATGTTGCGGTTCAGAACCTGTGATTAATAATAAAGTGAAGACTGACATGACATGTGCACTTACATGCGCATTCTACCACAGCTGACGGCATGGTATTCATTACAGCTAACAAATGACCATACCTGTGGGGTGAGCTGAGGAGCGGTGATAGAAAGACGAGCAACCTACGCAAAGTTGAGCAGCAATTCCGCTCTAGTCTGGGCTTTGTCGGACCCCTGAAGGCCTTGTATAGCGGGGCTTGAATTCCCGTCGGCAGCTGCCTGGTTGTTCTTCGACTCCCATACACTGAAGGACTCACCAGTGAGCGTGTGATATGACCCATGGCACCCTTACGCTTTAACGAGGTTATTCATCTCGCATGTCGCCATCGCTCTCGCCACTCGATCAGGGCTGATAGAATCACGATTCCATGGCATGTACCACTTGGCATCGGGTGTAGTAAGGACACTGAGCTTGGTGTAGGGAATGCAGAGATTAGCCAGGGACCGGCCTGACACAAGATACGGTTTTCCAGCCCGACGCCGCGTGGCTTGCCGTACACATTGGGCAGGGTGCCTCGCCTTTCTCGACATCGACAAAGAAGAAGTCATGGTGGCCCTCGTGACGCATCCGTATGGCTGATCTATGCTTGCTCCAGCACTTGGAATGTACCTTTAATAATACACATCAACTATCGGAAGTGGTGAATGAGACTGAGATGTATGCTGCCAATGTCTGCAAAGCGCCTGCCTAATGGCGGTTAACCGTTCTCTGGGTAATAAGATGGCTGATAACCTTCATTTCACTTGAGCTAACTTTCATACATCAAAAGTAGTTATCCACAAAACCCTAAGGCCTTAGAGACCCATACAACAACACAACCTTCTGGTTCATCACACGACATGTCCTTGGTGACACATAGCTTACCATATGTCCACAGCTGTTGATATAAGCACCAATACCATTACCGTCTACTCCAGGACCAGCCACTCTACCACGTCCAAGCTGAGGTGATCGATCATAGTACCATATACGTGACAATACTCCTTACATCAGCCACCACACAGAGCGGTCCTGTTCGCTGCAAGTTCTCAATGGTATCAGATTCCCGACAAAGCGCACACTCCTGCTCAGATTCGGGAGCTCCCTTCTCCAGCTTCATCGCCTCTGCTAGGACATCCTTGGTCACCCAAATTGGCATGCAGCTTACGCTCTGTCTCCGCCGATGTTGTCGATTTCGTGGCCTGTGGCCGTCCGCCAAAGATCCGCTTGATGAAGCCTTTATTTTCCTCTTGGACAACAGCTGATCCCGCTGGCTTCATCGACTCCAAGAATGCCACTTGTCTTTTCCGCATAACCTTCATTATTTTCTTTTGTCGCTTCTTTGCACTCTCTAGACGTCGTTGCCGTGACGATGCCCCTGGCCTGCAATAGCACAGCTGCTAAGCATCGAATGAACGCACCGCCTACCTAAGATCGTTCTCCGCAGTTACCCGTCCGAGAGCTGAGGTGCTGCTGCTTTTCGTGGCACTTCGACGGCCCAACGCAGACTTCACCGTTCGACCGAGAATAGGAAGGATTTCGTCCAAGTGAGACAACTCCTGGAGCGTCTGAAAGGACACAATCCAGTGCGCTGTGAATGCCTACTAACGTACCGATCGCATCAGCTGGGCCCAGTTAGTCTGTCCGGTATTCTCCAAACGTATGTTATCTTCCTTTAATCGGAAGATGCCACCAGGATGGAAATAGACGTCGATCCTATCAACACCGGATGCTACACAAGCTTATAAGCACACAGCTTACCTGCCACTCTTGCCGTAGCCAAGGACTAAGCCCTTACGATCATTGAGCTCATTCTTAACATGTAAATCATGAGCTGTGGCCACCTGAGAGGTCAGCGAAGTCAGAGCCTTTAGTAGCGAGTCCAACAGCTTACTGCACCGAGGCCATGGTAGTCTTGAAGGACCGAAGACTGTGTCACACTCACTGGTGGGATGCATTGCGCCTGAATAGCAGAGATAGCAAAAAGTAGGCAGAGCTCCGAGCTCACCAGCAGGTCTGCTAGGCGAATTGCAACTCCGATTGTCCAGTCCAACGCTGACAGCTTGGCTGATGACATTGCCTGTTCGGTCTTCGTGGATGCCTGATCTCAGTTTTGGCGTGGAAAAATCGGTATGATTTACATGCAGTTCAAACGTTCTCGCTTTGACCAGCACGAATATGAGCTCGTAGATATCAAACGAGCCAGACGGCTGGTCGGGAGAAACAAGAACCAACTGAGATTCAACTGAATTCACAGGCCGCTCAAAATTCCCCCCCGTACAGAATCAACGATGACCGCTGTCAGCTTATCCAACATAGACGGAAGAGAACTTATCTCATCAGCTGGTCCAATGACTCCAACCTGATAACACCATATCGGACTCGACAGCCTCGAGTCCGCTTGCCTACCTCTGGTTTCGATAGGGCGTGTTCCATAGCAGCCTCACGTTGCTTTGAGTTGCCAAATGCAAGGCAATAAGCATCATAATATGACCAACTATCGGCCTTCATGCTGTACCTATCACACCAACACCTCATCATCATCCAAGCGAATACGATAGCTTCCCAGTCCCTCTCGAACACACTCAGTCACACACAATCTGTCTATAGGCTCCCAACTATCGCCTTGGTTACACGGCACGACTGGAACCTTCCTGTTGTTCATGGTCATCCAAGTTGGATTCCTCTCCCACTATGTCCTCGGAACGTATCCGCTCCCTTGCTGAGCTACTTCGCCTATTGCTTGTGCCAACCTTCTGGGCTGAAAGTTAAACCAAACTATTCTACTAGCACTGTTATAGAGCATTAACCTAGCATATCCAACTCCGATGAAATAATAGATTCGCAGGATCGAAGGGGACCGGGAAGGTACATCGTCAACTGACCGAACGTCATGTTCTTGTAAGCCAGAACCTGCCAACACCTTCTGATATTCGCTCACTAAAAAGCATCAGCCTCACCTGCACTATTGCTCGCTTCGCCAGATAGGAGGCTTCGGCGTACTGTCGGGAACCTTCTGGAGGCCCATGGTTCCTTAATGAGAATTGCTTAAGATGAACCACGCAATGACGCTACTTCTTTTCATGTGAATGCCCAAATACTTGTTTCATAGTTATCCAATAAGGATTGGATACTGAATTAAGCAGGAGCTCGAGGAGGACCGAAATGTAGCAGCGCTCTACTCTGGGGTCCATCGACGAGGAGTCACCGGATAAGAGCAAACTTGACCTGGTAAAGTGGAAATGCTAATCGAGATGCATATTCCCCTTCCATGAGTTTGGCTAAGCACATGCTAAGGAGCCCGATCAACAAAAGGAGAAGGCGCTATAGTGAATCCTACTAGATATGATCACTTACCTGACGATCCTCATCCACAATGTTCGCATACAAAGTGCATCCTGGAAGCAACTGGCTTCCATATACTGCCAGACCGAGGTACCGGGAGGAGGAGGAGTCGGCAGGACTTGGAGACTGACAAAGAATTATGGTAAGCTATAGCGGCGAAGAGATTGAATATGTGGCCGAGAACTGGTAGAACATTTACAGCATTGGTATAATTACTGCTATAACATTTTTGCCGTGAACCACGATGTAGAATCCCTTGATGTGTGGCTACGACGAACCTGTTTGGACTTCCATCCGGCCTCCTCTGACGCCGCCACTGAATCTCTTCTAGTTCACTCGAAGATATCGGCCTATCTTGCATAACAGATGCCATAAGGACAGCCAATGGCTGAACCCTCCCAGTGGACTCCCTCCTATAGTGCTCTCTAAGGAGGATCAGACACACTTGTACCTGAAATGGTATAACAATTCCCACAAGGACAGCGAAACAGCGAAACGCAAGCTGGCAGTACTGCTTCTCACCGTGGCCTCATCGGAGTTCTTGAGCCCCATATTGAAATACTCGCTCCGCTGTTGCATCATAACACCGCCATTTCGCACCCAGAGATTGCTGTGAATCTCTCCTAAGGAATATGTAACCATCAGCCAACAGCACAGCTACACAGTAACTCACCAGATAGTGTTAGAACCCCGACGACTTGCTTTAATATAATAAGCAACGCTTCAATGGGGAACACCTCGAGCCACGTTAACATATCCTCCTCCGAAGTAGAAAGCAAGAGATCGAAGTTGATGCAGGAAGTCAGAAGTCTGAAGGTGAATAAGTAATTAACAAGGGAAGAGTCTTATGGAAATGTCAGGGAAGATCAACTGTAGGGTAGTGCAAGTACGCCAAGACATAATGAAAAGCTAGTATACGTATAAGTAGCATATCTAGATACCACCGAACTGCATAAAGCAAATGTCTACGGAATGTCGGGGAAAAGTTCAAGCGTACACTATCTGAGCTAGAAATGTTTAGCCGTGTTATAAGAAAGAGCAAAAAGCCCAGAATGTGTAATTTGTTTCGTCTAGCTCGATGGTCGAATTCCAAGCTCCGAAATATCCTACTAATGAAGCTCAACCACATCATCGCCCAGACGCCTGCATTATTGCGGAGCAATTATAATGAGAAAAGATTCTTCAAGTCCTTGATAGAGCACATACTATGCTGCCGTTCAATTTGGATTCCAAATTGAACGGCAGCATTCGATAGCCGCCATGGACATGTGGCGGCTATCATGCTGCCACATGTCCATCATGTGGCAGACAAGGGATTCGCCTCATTGGTTTACTATCCTCTCAAAACAGGGTTAATTTTGGAGCCCTACTTCTGACATTACTAAAACCCCAACTACGTCCTACCGTACAGATTAGCTGCGGCTTACCTTATAAGAGGTAGATGGAAAGACTTGCTCATCGCCGTTGCCGCTGGTGGTGATTCTCTATACCTCGCCATTATAGCTCCCACCAACTCCTCATAGAACCCCATAAGGGACTCCAGACTCCTATCTGGAGCAGAGCAATAGGAGCCCAAACTCCGTAGTGTTGAAGCTATGCCTCCTTCAAGCTTAAACGCTGTTCGCCAAGCCCTAACAGTAACAGACCCCTGGCGCGAGCAGTGAGCTTCCCAATTTTCATGAGATCAATGAAGGCATGTTGCTGGGGTTCAGTACTACGCCTTATATTGCAACACGCTCGTAAGGGTGGTGGTGAAGCTTATCAATAATGTGGCATAAAGTGGTCGAAGGAGGAAATTGAGTGCGCAGCGCAAGCAACTAACCATCATCATTCACACCGTCATCGAAATAAGAAAACGCCTGGATTGAAAGGACAACACCATATTCCACCTCTACAGTTTCATTTATAGATCATTGTTATTGCTTCTCAGTTGTTAACATACGAAGTATTTCTTACTTATTCTCATAAGGCACATGCTCATGTAAAGCCCTCATCTGCGGGTTCATCCAGCTCAGCATCGACACACTAGACAACAACTGTCGTTGCATCTCTGGACTACTCAGAAACATCTCGCAGATTTGAGGATGATAAAGAACCTAATAAAGCCACCTCCAACTCAACCATCAATCATCAGCACTCACATAGCTGATATCGTGCGTGACTCGCCAAATAGTCATGTCCAGTTCTCGAGGACCAGAGCCCATCAACACCGACAAATCCAGGGTAAGGTTCTGGTTGTCGTATATTCCGCCGAACAAGGAATGCAAACGAGCAAATAGAACCTAACGAAAGTAACTAGCTGAATGACGCCGACACGGTTATCTCCACAGGCACCTCCAGTAGATTCCCCTGCCCCGTGGGTATCGATCCAGGCTTCATAAGAGCCACACAAATCTCGGGGATAGTCAGTAGTTGTACGGACATCCCAGCAATATCAGCCGGTGGGGCCTCTTCATCCTCCTGGACACTTTGAGCACTAGAGCTCGATGCCCCAGATGCTTGATACTGCTCAGCGTTGAAGCTGAATAGAGAATAGATAATCCGCGGCGAGTGACTACGTTGTGTCTACCTTGATATCTGGTCGTAATGGCTCATGAAGACTTTCGTGAATTGGAGCTTGAAAGTTGGAGACAATTGTGACATCGTGAGCATAAAGTCGTTAACAGCCTGTAAAACCTAAGCACATCAGTATTGACGTATCCTTCCTGATTGAGCCCGCAGTTTCCAGCTCGTCACATACGAATCATGCCTAGGTGTGGTAGGTGCAGTGATAGGTGAACACAATGGGTTCCCTGTTCCCCCACGCTCACAGGCCACCTCAGAATAGCATTGCAATATCGATCGTGATGAAGTCATATTACAACACGCCAAATCGCATTCAATATTCCGTTAATACTATCAGTTTAAACAGATACATCTATACATGTATGCTCTATGAATGCCGAGCGGGAACCCTACCCGCTTGAAAGGATTCATAGCGAATGAATCTCGTTGTTGTGACAGCAGATCCTCCATGGTCCTCATGAGAATGGCACCGTCGACTTCTTGCCGAAGCTCCCCGTCTCCCCCTTCATTCTCTCCGTTATTGGACGTCGTCTCTAAAATATGGTGCATGAAATTGAACCCGGAACGTTCGAATGACAAGACCGAACCCTACCCTGTTCGCCTGTATCCTGTCCACCATTCTCTTCATCACCATTGGCCCCTCTTGCTGTCATTGCAGCAGCAGCCGCCGCCTCCAACGCCGCAGCAACTCTCTCATCTCCTGCATCCGGGAGCATCGCCAGGAAGTCTAAAACACATTATAGCTCCCTGGACAGCGCCGAGTCACAATCGCTAAAGTGAGGGATGTTGAGAGAGCCCGATATTAAAGTGCGATAATAGGACCAGATGTTACGATTCGCCCCGTAGTGCTGCTATATATATAGCAATACTAGTGGGGCAATAGTAGTTGGTCGCTCCTCTATAATCACATTATTCAATCATCAATCAACGACTCGATACATTTACTCCCGGAAATTATTAGATTTCTTGTCCTTCCTCCACCTTCCCTCCTATAATTGTCGGTGACAGAGCTAGGGCCCAGATAAGACTACAATGCAGCAGCAGCAGCCTTATCTCACTGCCATGTTACCATATACCAGAGCCGCGTTGAGAAATATTACAAGCAACGAGTGCAAAATATACTCTATCATGTCTAACACTTACCATCCATATCTTCAAAGCCATCAATCCCCTCTTCCATATCCTCATCATCATCATCGTCATCATCACCAAATCTCAATGCAGCCAATGGGAGTCCGGGCTCAGCAGCTTCCGATGTGACCTGAAGAAACAACGACATGCGACTGCAGAGCGATGGTGATCCAAACAATTACAACGCACATTCGATTCTTATCAACTGCGTCTTCTAAGAAATCTTAAAAAATTAGATATCACCTTTCAGGCTTTATTACGCGCTCAACATATTGCGAGTATAGCTGTTATTGATGATGATGATGTACACACGAGATTTCACCAGTGAACTACTCGCAATCGTACTAGATACATCCGAAAGGTAACTCCCCGATTGCGCGCGACAGATTCTCATCAACTATGGTTTCTTTATATTGTGCCATTTGCACAATTTGTGTATGACCGAAGATGACCATCCGAATGGCCTGAAGAAGCCCTTCCCATGGCTCTTTACAGGGGCACCATAAGAATAGTGTATTTGAAGATATCACCTCATCATCTCAAATCTTATTACTTGTTTGAATTCCTCCCCAACTTTTCGTACTAACCTTTCTGTAGCCATCCCATTAAAGGCCACTATCATGTCGTTCAGGAGACCTACCAACAACAACACCACCAATGCCTTACACTTCCGCCATGATACTCCTCCCTCTTACTAGCACCCGCTCCTCGAGATGGAATAGGCCTTGAAAACCTCTCAGTGATGAAGTAACGAAAGCCAAGGGATGCCTGCATCACAATAATGAACAAGACTATAATACTAAGTAAGGAGCTAAACACTGACGAACACCAGAAACTTTCTGGCAGAAAGCACTCATAAAGTGAATGTACTTCACAAACTATACACAATTAAAATGTACCCTACAAACTATACATAATTAAAATGTACCCTAAAAACTATACATAATTAAAATGTACCCTAAAAACTATACATAATTAAAATGTACCCTAAAAACTATACATAATCAAAATGTACCCTAAAAACTATACATAATTAAAATTTGTTTATGCATTTATAACACCTAATCCCATTTGAAGCTCCCCTCTCTTCCCTCCTGACACCCTGTTTGATAGAAGTATTACCTTAGCTTGATCAAGCAGCCATGATATGATCCCTTTAACAACCATAACATCAATTGGACGCCTCTGTAGTAGACGAACAAGATACTTCAATACTGCTGGGACACAGGTCTCCCTAAAAGTGAATAACATATCTTAAAAGGGAATATGACACGGTAGAAACGTCTGTATACGGTAACCGTATTACGGTTTTGCCCCAGTTTGCATGAGAACCTAGAAGATGTGAAGCATGGGTAAGTTCAAGATATCTCTAATCGAAGGTACAAATTCATGTTACGAAACCCGAAAATGCCTTTCGGCATCGTCTCGGCTAAGAAACGACGAGCCCGATAATGGAGTCACATACCATGCTTCCGAAATCTAATACCTAATACTGTGACCCACTGCTTCCCAGGGCAACAGTGGGCAACAAGGTAACTTGCCCTCATGACCGCCTAGGATGGCATCTAAAAGCTCCTACCGCTACTAAGGCTGAGAGACTATCGCCGAGTCTGTATGTGGCTACCCCCATCTACTTTATTACACTCTTTTTTGTTGTTCCAGTGGCATTCCCTCAAAGGCAGCTCTACTGTCATCCTCTTTAGCCAGCCCCTGCTAACATTAATAACGCAGACACCTCGAAGGTCTTACCTGATGCTTCGAACAGAATCCACTTTTCCTCCAACTGGCTTCATCGCCACAATCACAACATCCTCCCACAGTCCCTAAACCAGCGGCATGCTTCGAGCTTGGATACGCTCGACTGGTACTTATCAACTTAATATGATGACCTTCATGATTACCACCATAAAAGCAATCGGGACAGACAACACAATTAGAATCCAGCTCGCAGTCCAGACATCTGAATGCTATGCCACCAGTACCTGAGCAGGACATGAGCCTGGGCATTCTCGCACACAGGTCTATTCCACAGTCACCATTCAACTAACAACTTATACAAGACTATTCAAATGCCTAACAGAAAACAGGATTCGGTGGAATCCTAATGAGAGGGCAATATCCCATCCTTCCCATTCACTACCCCACGTAACAGGACATACCCCCACCATAGGGTCGGTGGCCGACTCTGCTGGCGATGGACCTGGACCGAATACCTATCAACAAACACAAGGATTCATCCAGCAACACAGAAAGGGTTCCGAAAATCAGGTACATATAACAAAAGCCCTGAGTAGCGGAAGATACTTCAGTGAAGTATAACCTACCACCTCCCCTAGCTCTACCAACACCATCGGCGTTTCTTTGTTACCCTTTATCAGCTGCATTATAATATTCACGGAATGGATATTAGAAGATGCTTTGGAAGATATGATATGAAGATGCTATGGAAGATATGATATGAAGATGCTTTGGAAGATATGATATGAAGATGCTCGGAAGATATGATATGAAGATGCTCGGAAGTTTCATTACACACACAAATCAAGTTACAAAATACCGTCTAAGACGTTACCCTTTCGTTATGAAAATGCGAGCACGTGGAGGTCTCAATACTTACCAAACGATTAAGCGTTCGTATTGCTGCCGAGACGTCTCTAGTAGATCCTGTAACCAGCCCTGGTACAGCTTCTTCAACCTTCAACACGGCAGCCTAATACATATAGTAGCATGAGCCACTGGAATGAGGCCTTGTCAGCTACCCTCGAGTTCCGCTTTATCGACCCGCTCCGAGCTCTGGGTGAGGTAGTCGAAGCTAATAAAACAAAACATCAACAATAACGACAATCAAAAGCCTCGATCTTCCTACTACAACACTCACAATAAGTCTACTATACACTATATAAGTTGAAGCATTCGTCACCCTTTCCCTACGATCGGCCCTATTACATTTCCTAGTCGTCCCCTTAACAGGCGATACTCCTCCTCCATTGCTCTCACTAAATAGACGATTAACATCATCAATTGACAGTGGTCTGATGCCACCACCACCATTACGACTGCCAATTCTAGGACGCTGAGCCTGATGACCAGACAGCAAAGGTATGAGCACCTGTATAACCCACAACACCTAGGAGGCAGCATCTCGCCGCTCCTCATTCAACGAATTACATTAGTAACCCTTCCGCCTATATACTACCGTTATAATCTACGCCTCGTCCCCAACCCGAATTCCATCCAGATTAAGGCCTTACTTAAGTCCTCACAAGGCCCGTACGAGGCACCACTGTATTTATACAACTAGTGTTAAGATTCGCAGTGTTTGGTTCCCGTATATCAAGGTTCCTCTAGAGCCAACCCTTAGTGGTTCTCTATAGCCAACCCTATCACCTGTCGCTCCTGTCCATCTTGGTTGACTTCTCCGGGATCCATACAAAACACAAATAACCCGGGTTACGATAACTTTGATACATCGTTTGTTCAGGTTTCTTTGATACTATCAATAACGCAAGCCTTCAGATTTGGAAACAAAAACGAGCACTACTGCCGACAATCGCTGGTCACCACAAAACTACACCAGGATTTCATACCACACTTCTCTCAATTCTTAGCTGCCTCCTTGCTCTTCTCGGCTGCAGCAGCCAACCTGAAACGGACGTATTAGATCGGCGTTTTAAGTGAGGCGTACTCTGCTTCCTTAGCAGCTTGCTTAGCAGCGGCAAAACCCTCAGGATAGATATTGCCAGAAGGCTTCATCAACGAAAAGTATACAGGATTGAAGTTGGCTATGTCGCTATCGAATACCTGAGACAGCGAGGTAACCTCGGTAGAATCTTTCTAAGATTCGGACCTCTGGGTTGCGTTTCATTAGAGGGACGAATGCCTCACGTGTGAGCAGTTGAGTTTGGCAATCGAATTTCTCCCAGGCATGCTGCAAACTGAAGTTGGTGTACCGCGTAGCTTGAGCTAGCTCTCGCGCAGCACCTAAAATACATCCAACTGGCACCGCGGTCTCTAACCCGAAGTTATCTGTATCTTGCACGCTTGACCTCAAGATACCTTTCTGTTAGTAGCGCAGAAAATAACCCGACTTCGCTAATCCATACAAGAGCTTACCCCTATGTTTGCTGAGGGCCCTATACCAGCGAAAGGCGTTCGCAACTTCCTTGCTACTCATGCTGCTTCTTGTAGAGGCACCACAGTCTTCACCACAACAAACATCTTTTTAATATCGCGCGCGCCCAGATGATCGATTTGATGCGCAGTACCGTTCTGGCACTCTCCTGTCATTATTGCCGTAATGATTCCAAATAATTGTCGTACACTACACTCTTTGAACACTGTTCGAGGGTTAAAGGTTCTCCCTCATAATATGGGAACGGAAGATGCTGATATTCAATAGCAAAATTTCCTACTTGAACAACTAGCCGACCAAAACGTGTCGAACGTGCGCACACTCTTGCCAAACCACCACAGTTCTCTTTTACCCTTATATTCTTGATCTTTAGATTGCCCAGATTTATATTGTTATCATACCAGTGTTATGTTGCACTCTCTATTCTATTTGTTTTCACTAGCCTAGAGTGCTTCAATGTCTACTACTGTCTTCTATGATCCCCACTCGATAGCTCCAAATGGTATGTCTGTGTGTTGTGGAGCCTGGAGCCCTCCCCAACGTGTCTGCTGTTAGCTTCTGTACGCCTTGAGACTGTTATTTCTAGTTGATTGTTTTCCATGAACTACATCGGATTGTTGGCATTTGTTACAGCGCTGTTGAAAAGTACAGCTGTACCTGCCGATGCTGCTGCGCCGTATGAACGACGTCGAATGAATCAATTCGGCGAGCAGTTCCGTGAGTTCGACTTGGATAGGAACGGTGAGTCCCCACTTGCCCATTTCGCACACCCTCTTAATCTAGCCTTATCTTAGGTGTGGTTGATGCCCAAGAGATCCGAAGCGCTCTTGGCGTCATGCCTACCAGATTTGTTGATATGTTTCTTAAAAGAGTAGATGTAGATCAGGACGGAACCAGTAAGTCAAATAGGATTTTTTTCATACCGTATTTCCTTCAGTTTCTCGTGACGAGTACCTCGAATACGCCCTATCAGACTAGACGTGGAAAGGTCCACGGTCTCTCTATATTGTCATTGTTTTCTAGTATCATTACATCTCTCATAAACCGGGTTTCTGATCCCTATGTTATTTGCGTGCAACAAGTGTCCATAACAGGTCAAATGAGACGCGACGTCGCTGTGTCGTAGTCAATCGCCGGTGTCTCGTTTCAAAGATTCCCTCGTTCCACTACACTGCGTTGGTCTTCCACTGAACAATCATCACTTGCATTTAGTGTTCGTCTAATGAAGTAGGTCACTAATATGAATATTGTATCTCTCGTAATGGTTCTAGTCGTCGGGATTGGTCCATCCAAAGAATCTGGTGGGTTTAAGAATAGTTCGGCGTCCTCTTTTTTTATTTTCACCAGTTTAAGGAATGGTAATACGAGCACTTAATAGCGTTGCTGGGTGGTGTTATGTCATCTGCTCGTCGTAGTTTTTTATCAACGTTTTCTGTAATGCATCGCCTTACATTCGTCTTCATGCTTTCTCTCCCGTTGGTCTCGGCCGTTCGGCACACGTGGACCCAGGAAGATCTAGATGAGATGAGAGATGCGTATTTTGGGCAGCTCGACTATAATGGCGATGGTAGGAGTCCGGTGGCGCCGCTACAACACTGATATTGAAGGGCCTTTCCTGGCCCTCAATCACGCACACATTGCACTATAGAATATACCTTGTTGGGTAGCCCTTAGCTCCTGTAAGGGGATCATGGTACACTCGAGCTGCTGTGGTGAGGGGATTATGTGATTATAGGATACGTCGACATGCAAGAGATGCGATCGAGTTTCATTGACGGTAGCATGGAGAGCGCGTTGTATATGGAAAGGCACATGGTTGATCTGCTTGGTAAAATAGATAGAAATAAGGACGGTTTAGGTAGCAGCGTGCTGCCCACTACTTTTGCTTACTTGATGGATTTAGTTACCTGGGAGGAGTACATTTCCTACTTTCTCGAGGAAGAGGCATTCGATGAGCCTGATTAGATCTCCTCAGGCGCCGGCCATTAGTATCTGGCCCGTTTTACCGAGGCTTGGTCCTCTTCGTCTGGTCGAATGGTCGTATTGCGTTACCCAAGGGTAACTTTAAAGCAGTTTTACTTTTTCATTATGAGAGCTCTCGCAATCCTTGTTATGGTATGTGGAACAACTGCCAAGCCGGAAAGAGACTACAGCGAGCTGTATACAGACCATTTTAGGCGTCTGGACACCAATGAAGATAGTAATAGGAACTTAACAGTTGAATGTGGCCGAGGTGTGAGGTTGTATTGTAGACTATATTGATATGCAAGAGATGCGGTCATTCATGCTTGGAGTGCCCGAAGGCTTTGCGGACACAGCCGAGAGGCATATGTACGACATGCTCAAGCGATTGGACGGAAATAAGGATGGTCTTCGTAATAAGGGAGGAGGGGGAGCGGTAGAATAATGGGGTGTAAGGGGAAGGGGTAGAAAAATGGGGTGTAAGGGGACGGGGTAGAAAAATGGGTTGTAAGGGGAAGGAGTACAATAATGGGGTGTAAGGGGACGGGGTAGAATAATGGGGTGTAAGGGGAAGGGGTAGAAAAATGGGGTGTAAGGGGAAGGAGTACAATAATGGGGTGTAAGGGGAAGGAGTACAATAATGGGGTGTAAGGGGACGGGGTAGAAAAATGGGGTGTAAGGGGACGGGGTAGAAAAATGGGGTGTAAGGGGACGGGGTAGAAAAATGGGTTGTAAGGGGAAGGGGTAGAATAATGGGGTGTGTGTTGTTAGTTACTTGGGAGGAGTATATCGATGGTATGCTCAATGATGTCCAGCTCGACTGAGCCATGGAGATAGAGGATGCAAATGATCTCCGTCTTCATTCAACGGCTTAGACCACCCTTACGAACTTTTTATCTTGTCATTGCTTTTGTTGCGTTCATCATCGGTGGTGGATTCATACCGACTTTCATACGGACCAATCCCTCCTCGGCGAGTTCTGTGTGTTCTCCTACTTCCTTATGCATTATCTTTGCTTCTTCTATCCAATACCCTAACCACCTTGTTAGTTGACTTCTTTACTATGACTTGTAGCATTAAAGGCTCAGTAGCACTGTTCGCCTTCTGCCTTGTCATTTGCTCTTTGGGGGATAGATCGTCTAAGATAAGGGAGATATATGAGTCGCAGTTCCGTCAATTTGACATGAATGAGGACAGTAGGACAGGAACATCTGCATTCTACACTTTGACTTAGGTGTTATTGACGCACAGGAAATTAGGAGCAACTTTCCGGACTTGGCCAACGATCACATTGACTCGTTTTTCAGAAGCACCGACGGCAATAAGGATGGCCTTAGTAATAGAACAACAACAAGCCTCGCGTCGTTCCTTTGATGAACAGCTTCTGAGGCAGCTTCACAATTGAAAGTCTGAAGCTATGAGGATATGCTTATTGTGTATAGGGAAGTTCCCCATTCACAATGAGCATATCTCTAAGGGAACATTACCCATGTAGAGTGCTAATGAATTGGATCTGGTTACCTGTTCTTGAACCGTCAAGCGAGTTGGCAATAATATGTCGCCCGGTGTATAATATGTAAACCTTTAATTGTATTATCCTATGCATTTGCTTTCTAGATCCTCGCATCTGTGGGGAACTTTGCTGAAATAGTCTTTGCGCATGGAAAATGTGGTAGCTTTTTTCCGGGATGAACTAAGGTGGATTGAAGGCTGCCTCAAGTGCCTCTCTTATTGACCTAATCGTTATTTCTCAGTTTCCTGGGAAGAGTTTGTGAGGGATAGTTTACAGGAGGACGTATAAGTCCCATCGATATACTAATTACCATACTTGGTCTTCAGACTCCTTGGAAGCCCGTAGAGTTGTTGTGTTGCTGCCAATTTCCGTCTTCTCCTCCCCATTACAGTGTGTTTATACTCCCTCTACTATCAATGCGATCGGCTTTTATGGTATGTCTTATCGCTTTATTGGGGATTGGTCAAGGAACAGTGAGTGATGTAGATGCTGAGACTATGAGCCGATTTGATGACCAAATGCAGGAGATGGATCTCGATGGGAATGGTAATATTTCGCCGCCACCGCCTCCGCCTCCGTACTGGCTATTCGTGACATAATATACTTATATAAAAATGGCGTTCCTGTCTTCATTCATTACTGTATAGGGAGGCGCTCTAGTTTACGGTCATAAGATCATTCTTAACCGTCGCCGATGTTTTTGTTTGTCCTTTTTAACAACTGATCAACTATACGTATAGGTGATAGTACTCAGATTAACCCTCTCAGTCTTGAGTAGTATCGACGATAATGTAACGTTCTGCAGCCAACTACCGGTTCGGGCGTGACACTTGCTGAATTGATCAGAAGGTTTCTGTAAGGAGGAGGCGCTGCTGTTTCCACTATCCTGTCTGCTACGCATTTCTACTGTTAGTAAATCTTCGAGGCGCTTCCATGAGCCTTGGCAATTTGGAAACATTCCCTCGTATCGCGTGAGTTTAGGGTGGCGATTATTCCCCATAAATGGTCTACTCTTATTACACTCTTACGTTGTATTGTGCACAGCCTCCTGTAGCGGACAGGGCCATCTTCATCTTGTTATTATTAGGTATTGTAGATGCTCAAGAGATACGCAGTGTATTCTTGGGTATGTCGGATTCATTCATTGATGGTTTTATGCGCAGAATAGACAAGAATCAGGACGGCAGCTGTAACAGCTCGAGCGGGACTGCGAAATGATTTTGCGTTTTTTCTATCAGTTTCGCGCGATGAGTATTTCGATTACGCCTTCTCAGAAGACTAATTTCCCTCTGTGATATACCCGTTGGCATTCTTGCACTGTTAAGTTTCTTGCCGTACTTCAAGGCATTTCATTTCCTTCCATTGTTGCGCTGTTGGCATCCCAGTGAACCCTTTCCTCAGTATGTTTTTTAAAACCGCCAAAGCGCTCGAATGCTACAATCGGTCAGACATGTGGAGGTTCACCCTAAGGACCCGAATCTCGTCTTGGAGGTCGACAACGTTCGTGGAGTAACCGTCAGGATATACGATCTTTTGGGCTGCCCTAAGGCCGATGCCGCCGCTGCTTCAATTGGGGGTGGTGTGGTCGACGCCTGCTGGGTATGTGGATGCGGCGAGGGCGTTGTAATTGTTCTTATGGACACAGGGGCGCTCAAGGCCTACTCGGTGCTCTTATGTCTACTGGCGCCTCCCCCCGTCCCGGGCCCAGAAGCTTTGGAGATCCGCACTGTTCCAGCAGGAGCCCTGGGAAGGTCTATAACTAGTCTGGTTGGTACGAGCTGTGAAGTGACTGCTTTTTGCTGTGAAGATGGAACGCTTAAGCTAGGCAGGGCGAGGCCAAGAGATGCCAATGGTCACGACGGCACACTGTGGTTCGATATCTTGAAGACTCTAGAGTGTCGGCCCGGCAGCCCTATATCTGTGTGTGGCCCCAAGTCCTATGTATTCTGTCCACCTGACCGACCTGTCGCCGTTCTCAAAGGCTTTGGTGCCCAGAACTCAAAGAAGCGTGGCGTGATCGACTTTCCGGAGGGCGCTGTAGGCGTGATGAGCCTGGCTGCATCGACGGACGTGGTGGCCGCCCTGTTTGACATTGGCAATGGTAGCTGCCAGTTGTGTGCCTATTCCACATACGAGGTGCCCCCGATCATGGTGCATTCGGAGACTCTGCCAACTAGTGTGGTCGAGGGGCCGCTGCAGATCCACAGTGTTCGAGATACCAACGCTGTTGTGATAGTTGTGAGCTCCGGCAAGGTGGTTGTGCGCTCGAGGACTTACGCTGACGGTGAGCGGTGGGTATCTCGAAGCGTGGTGCAGTGTCCCTCCGAGTGCTGTGCTCTTGTGGCCGAGAGAGACGGTATGGGATGGGACAAATGCTTTGTGTCGGGGAGAGGTATTGAATCGTTCCCTGCAGATATTACTAAATGGCTGTCGAGATCTAGTCTGCCTTTTGAGGATTCCAATCCTGTGGTCACTCTGCACAGGGCACTTAATGGCGCCTTTACCCAGGCGGAGGACCTTCCTGATTGGTGTCATGATTACGCTGCCGATGGGGAGGCTGAGAGGCTGCTCACCGATGGACCATCTAGGAGGTTCTTCATCAAGCTCGCATTCGTTCTTTCTCCTAAACACATGAGTGAGTGCGATGAGATAGGTGTGGCCATCAACACCGAGGACTGCTTCCTCGCCACTATAGGCAAGTGCCAGGCCTTCCTACTGCAGCTGGTCACCAGAGCGGCGCCCTCGACTGATGACAACGCGGATCTTTGGAGTACTTATTTCCGCCGGCTTGGGGTTGGCTTCTGGGCTGACTCCCCAACGCTGATCAGGTCTACGGTATTAGATCTGCTACTGAAACGATCTTTGGCGAAATACCGTCGGACCAAAGAGCTGTCGGTTATAGAAAAAGAGGCTGCGCTGTGGCTGGCACTGCTAGGCCGCCAGAAGGTTCTTGCATCGCTCTACAAGCAGCATGGACAGATGACCAGCGATCCCAAAGCCATGAGGATCTCTAGCTTCCTTGCCATGGACTTCAGTACGTCAGAGAACAAGAACATCGGCTCGAAGAATGCATTTGAACTGGTCAGGCAGAAGCGTCACTCGATGGCTGCGGCGGTGTTCCTCCTTGTTGGTGACGTGCACTCAGCTGTTAATGTTGCCACTCGTTATCTTGAGGACGTCCAGCTGGCCATCCTCTTTGTGAGGTGCGCTAATGCTGACGGTATTATTGATAGGGAGACCATGGACGATATATGGGCCGAGAAGTTCCCTGTCTTCGATGCCTGGGTTGATTTCTGGCGCTTGTGGTCCTCCAGAAGGTACCCTGACCTCGCCAACAAATTGGCTGCTGGGTCACTCGATGTATCGGTCACTGGCTCTGGTGATGACCGTGAAGGCATCTTAGGCGTGCTACCGACGCCTCCTCACCTCAGCACTTGTTCAAGAAGAGATATCTTTGATTTTCTTTCTAGTGCGGTTCCAGCCTTTGGAGCTGCAGCTGAAGGGCTTGCCGTAGTTGATACGCCTAAAAGAGTCGTCGCCACTAGGTTGCTTGGTCGAGGGCTGGCTGCATTGTTGCCTCCAGTAGGCGAGGACACTGCTCTTACCACTGCAGTCCACTGGGCTCGAAGGGCATCTATATTGTTCGATGAGAATCTGACACCACGAAAGTCCTCGAAGATGCCATCCTGCATACCGGGCCAGGCCTTGCCCGCAGCTATTGGTAGCGAGCTCCAGAGCTATTGGTTAAGACGGGTTCGAGGGCCGCTGCTGGACCCTCGACTGAATCCGATGCCCCCTGCTCCTGAGCTCTGGACGATCCTCTCAAGGCTGGTGGACACGTCCAAGGGAGGATTGCTGCCGAGATGGGCAGCTGAGCTTACCTCAATGGTCTTTGCTGGCATTGGTGATTGGTCTACTAGCATACCTGAGGTACAGGAGGCTGCTGCTGCTGTGGTGCTAAGTGAGCTCGAGAGGCTTCTGATTGAGTACGAGGCTGAGGGGGACGCCGAGGCGGCTAAGGATGATGATGACGGTAGATTGACTCTTGCTGAGCACTACACTGGTGTCCTCTTCGAGCTGCTGCAGCCAGGCTCCTCACCACAGGTGGCTGTAGACGCCGAAGCTCCTCCTCTCACTTGCCTCAATGATTCGACAGGCTCGGCATCACGGTTGAGGTGTCTCGTGGTGTGCGCTTTGGTGTTGGAGAGAGTCCTGAGTCCACCGAAAGGCTCATCCAAGTTGACCGTCTACGAGCGGCAGTACCAGCTTCTTGTTCGATGGCACTTAAAGTCCCACGTCTATGAGGCTATGGGGGAGCCTGAGGCTGTTGAGGGTGGCAAAGCTGATGAGCCTACCTCGGAGCATCCTCTCGAAACGATACTTGGAGCACCCAGAAGGCTTAAGCTTCTGCAGAGCACCTGCCCGATGTATCGCCGCAGTCCTGAGCAAGAGAAGGAGCATCTGCCGAAGTCGGTTCCCTTGCCGGGCATCATGAGCCAACTCGGATGGCATTCGGTGACTGGGTTGTGTCTGGACAGGTCTGCAGGGGCGTCATTGAGGCTCGCCCTCTCAGCGGGTCATGAAACTGGTGTTGTCAGAGTTATCGACTTGCCTCAACATATTCGGGGCTCGCTGGGTGGCTGCTGTGACGGCGTGACGCCTGAGGAGTACTACCGTGAACCATCTCGATGGCGTATGGATATCGAGCGGTCTGTCATCAACTCTAATACCAACTTGCCGGCTGATACCAAGATAGTCCCGAGCGAGCGAACCAGAGTGGATCTTGGTGACGAGCCATCGTTGGCGAATCACCTGGGCTCCGGGCTGCCCCTCAGACAAGGCTGTAGGATATACGCCAGTGACGTTATGTTATTATCTTTGGGTATTAATTGGGCTACTGGTGTCAGTGCACATGTCTTCCAAACAGCGCATTCGAGTGATACCCCTACACAGTTGCCTCTGAGCAATTCTCTTACTGCCCATCCTACAGCCAGTGTCTTTGCCTCAACGGCCATCAACACCATCCACTTGTGGTCCTTTGGGTGCTCTGCTCTGGGCGAGCCCGCTCAGGAGCTGTGTTCGTTCAAGTCGCAGCGTCTACCATCACCCCATGATCCGCTTCGGACAGCCACTTGGTCTGAGAACGGCGAGACTCTTGCTGGGTTCAGCAAGAACGGGTACATGCTCCTCTGGTCGGCTCGAAGGCCAGAGAAGCCTATCATATCATTTCAAACACCCTTCATTAGGGGTAACGACATCAAGGCGCTCACGGCTTCGGGGTCTCTGATGCTCATTTGCGGAAGGGAGACTCCCGATGGCTCCGGTGGTGCCGCTATGATCGATTGTCGTGCGCCTGAGCTGGTGGTCCGCAAATGGAACGCTGGTCCTGGTAAAGAGTACACTTGTGCATCAGGATTGTCACATCCTCTAGAGCTCCAGCTCGGCACTTGTGATGGGCAAGTGGTGGATGTTGACACCCGCAGTACCGGCGGCGGCGGCAGTGGCGGTGGTGGGGCCTGCAAGACGGTTATGCGATATATGGACGGGCATGAGCGAAGTCCAGCACTCTACAGCCTCATGCGCTATGGCTCTACTGATTCCGATGTTGTGGCTGTCACCCACGGCAGTGCTTTAGGGGTCCTCCGAGCAGGCGAGGCAGCTGGATCGTTTGACTCCAGCTACGCCAAGCACAAGGGTGGCATGGGTTCGGCCATGCAGGCTGCGTTCAGCAAGATAGGCCCCAAGCTAGTGGCGGCTGCCGATGCCTGTGGCACTGTGGCGATAACTGCTGGAACGTCTGACCAGCAAGTCCTATTGCATAGGCTGCCTTGATTATTGCAACATTCAATTTGAAGTAGTGTTTCTACTATTGCTTTCGGTTGAGTTGTATGCTGAACCCGCTCAATACTCTTCAGTATTTTCAACTCTATGGAAGATGAATCTTTGCTCGATGCGAGGATCGAAGCCATGTTCTCCCGCTTTCCCCAGATATGTGTACCTAATCGGCCACCGATACCTGTGAAGCGGCGTCGATCTCTCTTGAGCCCCAATCGTATCAGAACGGCAAAGTACACTTTGCTGACGTTCCTCCCGCTCAACTTGTGGCACCAATTTCACGTTTTTGCTAACCTTTACTTCCTCTGCATGGCCGGTATGCAAATGTTGCCGTGGATATCGGATTCTGGTGGAATCCCCTTCATTCTCCTGCCCCTTGGCTTCGTGCTTGCGGTCACGGCTATAAAGGATGGTCTCGAAGACTACAATCGCTATAAGGCCGACTTCGAGGAGAATAACCAAGACGCTGCGCTGGTCATTCCAGACGGTGAGGCCTGTACGGTTGTCCATTGGGAGGCTCTCCGCGTCGGGGATGTCATCCGTCTTGGCCGCGGTGACCGAGTACCCGCGGACGTTGTGATACTAGCGAGCTGCGATGAGGGCGGACAGGTTTTCATTGGTACTGAGAACCTCGACGGCGAAACGTCATTGAAGCAGAAGACGGCTCTTCCTCACACTAACAGGCTTATAGTGTCGGATGGTGATGCTGGTAATCTTAACTCGAGATCTGGTATATGCCGTACTCGCCTCAAGATCAATTGTGAAGCGCCTTGCGAAAGCCTTCACTCGTTCCATGGCGTCCTGCACATCGAAGGGTCCTCTGATGGCCCTCTGCCTCTCACTGTTGACCAAGTCATCTTCAGGGGGAGCACAGTGGAGACGACGTCTCAGGTGTGGGCAGTTGTGGTGTACACTGGCCATGAAACTCGCATCCTTCGGAACGCCATGAAGCTGAAGCCTAGATACAAGCTGTCTAAATTGATGCTGTGCTATAATAAACATATTATATCCCTTTTTGCTATACAGTTTGCTCTATGTACCATTACAGCCATGCTCCATTTATCATTATCGCTAGCTTTTTTAGAGCGACATTTTTATTTGCCCCGGTCCAACCTGCTCACAGTAATTGAGGTCTTCGGGGCCCAGCTACTCCAGCTCACTCAGTTTGTCCCGATAAGTGTTTTGGCCACACTAGAGGTCGTGAAAGTGATCCAGTCCATGCTGGTGATCGATAGGGATCCAGAGATGCCTGGTTGTAAAACCAACACTTGTACCATTCTCGAAGAGCTCGGTTCAGTTCGTCACGTTTTCACCGACAAGACTGGCACCTTAACTGAGAACAAGATGCTGTTGAAGTCTCTCTGCATTGTGAGGCCCGGCCTGGCCGCCAGCCCATCTTCCCGGGTCCTGGTCGACGGAGCAGCTGGGGACAAGGAGGACCATAGCCCTCTTAGAACCCGCTCGGCAGGACTTTCCGATTTCTGGTCAAGGAGTATGCACGAGTCTGTGCCTAGATGTCTGCGAAGCCACGTTGCCGCTGACTTCCCTGCCGACCAGCTGCGCATGGAATGGAGCAGCTCGAAGGGCACCGAGAGTAAATTATTGATGTTGGCAATGTCAGTTTGTCACTCGGTTATGGCACGGTCCCAGGAGTACTCGGCGGACCTTGTGCTGGATGCGAGCTCTCCTGACGAGCTAGCCTTGGTTGCCGGGGCAGCCTCACTAGGCCTTGTCTTTGCTGGCAGATCAGCGTCCAACGAAGTCCGCCTTAAAGTCGAACATTCGTGGACCGCTGAGCTGCTAGGTTGCAACGTGGGCGAAATTATCGTGAAAGTCCTACTGGTGTTGCCGTTTGACAGTGACAGGAAGCGCATGAGCGTCGTCATAGAACACAACCGTGAGGCTATCATGCTTTGTAAGGGCGCCGATTCCACTATGTTCGAGGCCGCCACCGGTGACGTAGTGAACCCGGAGCTAGCTGCAGCGGTGAACGGCTACGCGGAAGTTGGCCTCAGGACGCTTGTCTTCGGTTGGAAAAGGTTCGACACAGCGGAGTTTGCTGAACTCCTTGAGGAGCATCGGGACGCCTGCTTGGAGGATTCGGCCGAAAGAACGAGATGTGCTGTAGATGCGCTAGAGTCGGGCTTGCAGCTTTTCGGTTGCTCTGGTGTGGAAGACATGCTCCAGCCGAGAGTTCCTGAGACTTTGGCGGCCATTCGCGAGCACGGTCTGAAGGTGTGGATGCTAACCGGTGACAGAGTGGAGACAGCTGTTAACATTGGCCGAAGCGCCGGGCTCTTCCCTGCCAACGAGAGGAGCATCCTCTTGGACTCCACGGACGCGGTCGAGCTCAGCGAACTGATGGACAGTCCTTTGCCGAGCGAGACATCGAAGGGGGCCAGGATTATTCCTCTTGAAGAGCCCTGTCCGGGGCAGCACATGGTCCTTACTGGCGAGTCATTATCTGTCATACTGTCTAGTCGCAGACTTCGTGAACAGCTCTTCACTGCGCCGGTGAGCTCTGTTCTAGCTTGCCGAGTGACACCAGCCCAAAAAACCGAGCTCGTGATAGCAGCTCGGAGCTTCTGCTCGGGTCTCGTCTTGAGGGGAGAGCAAGAGGTCCGCGGCAGCTCTCAAGGAGGTGCCGTTCTGGCTATTGGTGATGGTGCTAATGACGTTGGTATGATCCAAGCTGCCGAGGTCGGCGTGGCCGTGGCTGGATACGAGGGAGCGCAGGCGGTGCGTGCCAGCGACTTTGCCATATCCAGGTTCAATCACTTGGAACGTCTACTGCTGTACCATGGTCCTGATCTACTAAGGAAGAACTCTTTCGTCGTCTACTACTCTATTTTTAAGAATGCCGGCTTCTCCCTTCTACCATTCGTGTACGGTCTTGTCTGCGCCTTTTCGGCCGCGAATGTCTATCATGTCGTATTGAAACAGTTCTATAACACCGCGTACACCGCCCTGCCTGTCATAGCCTTCGCAGTATTCGATCGTCCAGACCTCCTGGCTACATGCCCAGGCCGATGGCCTCCTCGGTTCAGCGGACAAAATCTCATTATTTGGATATCTCGAGGGCTCTGGTGCACCCTCAGTTTCCTAGTCGGCACTCTCCTACCATTCGCAGCATTTACGCAGTGGTCAACCGGCATCTTCTCGCCTGAAGGATTCACTGGTATATCGATGCAAGCCTTCGGTTTGATGGTCACAGCGAACTCGGTAGTGTTTTTCAATCTGGCTATCTATATCTGGTCAACATCACCAGCAAGCAATATCCTATACGGAGTTGGGTCGGTACTGTTCCTAGCCACATGGCTTGCTCTTGATAAGGCTGTTTTTGACCATGCCTGGCATATATACCTCTGCTCTCCCATGGGGCTGGCATCAGTGCTTCTTTCACTCTCCCTTGCTGGCCTGTCGCTCGTCTTTGTAGTCGATTCCCATCTTGCCCGCTTCGAGGCCATCGAGGAGGGTATAGAACTTCACGAGAAACCTCACCAGCGTAGGCTGACAGTAGAACTCGGCCCACTCCCGTCGCTAAAAGAGTGAATCCTTTATTTTTTGTATCATTTCGTTACGATAGCTTCATTAGCATTATATCAGCCCTCACTTTACCAACTATGTGTTAAGTTGTTAATATTTACTGGTCACATGAGGGACTTCCCGCTATCGTCCAGGGAGATATGGCCGCTGCATTCCCCAGTTATTACTCGGCAGCAGCTTCCCCTCTCCCAGCGGGGATCATAGAGTCTCAAGCATCACCACACCGAGGGAAGAGGAAGCATCCTACTGCCATCAGCAACGGAGGAGAGGGCAACATGCATCAGGCGGAAGCCGATCGGATGAAGTTTATCAGATTCTTTGCTGACGGCATCGTAAGAGCGTTCTTTGATGCCTTTATACAGGGTGATGCGGAAAAAAGGGCCCATGAAGCATTAGAAAGAGCTCACCAAGAGCTTCAAGTTGGTACCTTACTTCACTTGTAACTCTCACGCGCCAAAAAAACATGAAGCATGGGCCCTTTTTTTCGCATCACCCTGTATATCTTTCATATATTTTGATCTTTTATATTCTACCGGGTGTTTACAATACAACCACTATATTTTTCACTTACTGCTCTACTTTTACGTCACATCTCTTTATCATTAGCCTACAGTGCCCCTCCATCGTGATCAGAACCCTAATCGTATCAAGGGAAGGTGTGGCGCATCAGCGTGGGAGAAGGTCGCCGAGAAAATGGTGACTGAAACTGCCTTGCCTCGTGGTAGTGCTGTACGTGCCAGGCGCGCGATGGGGAACCAGCGCAACTTGCCCGAGAAGCGTCCGACGCTCCGGCCAGCATCGACTACTGGAAGGGGCAGTTTCCCTGGGATGACGAAGTGCGTCGCCGCAATAGGTTGGACGGCTTCCGCTTCTCCTGTTATGTCGAGCCGAGTGGCAGATTCACGTTCGGCAACCAAGAAGGCTTCCGGCCTAATCAGTTGGAGACTATCAATGCAGTGTTATCAAACCGAGACGTCTTCCTGGTGATGCCCACCGGCGGAGGCAAGAGCCTGTGCTATCAGATACCGGCTCTGGTCAGAACTGTTGTGTGTCTGCCACATTAGACCGTCGGTTGCTAGGTGAAACATGAGGCACGTCGTGGAGGTACAACCGTTGTTGTGTGCCCTTTGGTATCGTTAATCCTTGACCAAGAGACGCAGCTCTCCCAATGTGGGGTTATGTGCAGCGGCCTCACCTCCTCAACGGCACATACCATGCCGTCGGCGGAGACCTTCAAGAAGCTCTTCTCGGCGAAGCTCAGGGTTAGTGCAGAGCCGCCTATGTGGGAGGGCACTGTCATCAGGTGCTGTTCGTAACCCCGGAGAGGCTGTCAGCATCCAAGCGGCTGCTGGACCTGTTGGCCGGGCTCTACAAGCACAACTTGCTCCATGGCTTCGTCATTGACGAAGCACACTGTGTTAGTCAGTGGGGCCACGACTTTCGGGAGGACTACTTGGAGTTGTCCAACTTAAGGAAGTAACCTTCTTCAAAGCCTTCGCTGTGGTGGAAGACACTATCGACTAGGACATTTCCTGGGGTACCTATATTGGCCATGACTGCCACTGCCAAACCGGAGATCATAACTGATATAATGGCTCAACTTGGTGAGTCCTTCTGGATTGACAACTCCTTGCTATGTGGGTGCGTCTATAATGTAGAGCTGAACGATGGGGGTCAAAGGTCAGGAATGGCTGACGGCTGGATACGGCTCCTTGTGAATGTTTACTTGCATTTTGTATTGTGTGTTACCTTATAAGCTTGTACTGTAGTAACTATAGGGGGCATTCGGCTACTTTCTCCATTGTATCTCTTTAGTCATCAACTCATTATGCGGTAGTAGTAGGCTGCGACTCACAGCTTTCTCTGGGTTAGGGCTGGCTGTAGGTATGCCCAAACCGAGTACAGTGATAATTCGTACATCATTGAACCGGACTAATATATCCTATTCGGTTATTAAGAAGCCAGCAAAGGGAAAGATGCTAGAGGCATTGGCGGCGAAAATTAAAGAGTAACCGCGGGTCTGTCAATGCCTGCGATCGAGGCCAAGTCAGATTGGGAGGCGAAGGTGGTCGAGGCTCTGGCATTGTATATTGCATGAGCAAGAAGGACTGCGACCAAGTGTGCAGCGGCCTTAGGGCTTATGCCCTAAAGGCAGCTGTTTACCATGCTGACTTACCTCAAACCACAAGAGACATCAATCAGAAGATGTGGATGGATAACGAGGCAAGAGCCGGGGCACTTCACCGATTGACTACTTCGGTCGACCAGTAGGGCTTTCAGTAACCTAAACACCACCTGCGGATCTGAGCATCTGAGTTCGATGGTTAAAGACTTCAGGTTCAAGTTATGGCCGCTACAGTAGCATTTGGCATGGGCATCAACAAACGTGATGTCCGCTTTGTTATACATTATAGTATGCCGAAAACACTAGAGGCATTTTACCAGGAAAGTGGGCGGGCAGGAAGAGACGGCAAACCGTCTTATTCGGTTATGTGAGGTTCATGAACAGCGGGGGACCGCGGTATGGTGGCTGTGACAGATATTACGACTACTACTCTAAGACCAGGAATCAATGGCTTATCGAACAGGGAGGGGAAGGCGGTGCTCGATCTGCCTTCTCATCGCCTGGACGTACCCGACAGATAAGCGAACAGAAGAAGTCCCTTCTGGCACTTGTCGCTTACTGCGAGTCGAATACTCAGTGTCGAAGGATAATACTGCTCAAGTACCTGGAACAAGAGAGTGGGCTAGTAACGACTTGTTTGGACAGCAGCAGTCTGCTGTGCGATGTCTGCCTCCAGCACCAGCAGGTGCGGCTTATTGTTAATCTCCAGTATGGCTTTTATAGCCATCCATCCCATGGCGTGTCAGGGTGGCATCACCGGCGAGGGAAACTTGGAAGTCTCTTGCGAGGCGGAGGCATTCGCTCTACTATCTCTTTGTGATGAAGCTCTGTCCAAGGGTATCAAGCCAACACTGTGCTCTCTTAAGGTGAGTTATACTATGCACTCACCAAAAGACCAACCTACAACGCTTCAGGACGCGGCCATCAGTTCAAATGCCAAGTCGATGCTGCCTGCCTGGAGATCCCTTCCGTCCTTTGGTTGCCTGGCCTCAAACGAGCCTCCATTCACTGGGCCTTTGGTAGCCTCTTCCTGTCCTGCTGTCCGCTTTCTAAAGGAGCGTAGGTTTTATCGCTGCTACGATCAATGGTCGTCGAGGGCGCCCTCGTTGAAGAAGTGGTGTCAATTGGGGTACACGGGGCCTTTGCAGCCTACGTGTCCGTCGGAGATCGCGCGGCGTGCTCTCGGGTGGCGATTGTGCGAAAAGCCACTAAACGCGGAAGGAAGACCCCGAAGTCCGCGAGAGGGCCCGCGTCGAGCCCCGCTAGTGCACGTAACAGGAGGGGTGTTCGCAAGGGGCTGAGGGAGGCTTTGGAGGGAACCAGGAGGAGATTGGCCGAGCTGAATGGCATACTGCGAACCGACGCTATATTCAGTGACGATGTCATCGAACAGTGTCTCAGTATTCTCCCGACTACACTTGAACAGCTTTCAACCATACAAGGACTTGGCGAGTTCCGAGTAGCTGCATACGGCCCTGCGATGCTAGAAGTACTGGCAGACCAAGGGGAACCTGACAAAGACTACAGCCCCCCGCCCCTTCGAGTTGGAGCGGCTGCATCGACGCCCCTACCAAAGAGAGGGCTCCCGGTGTTCCACGATAATATGCATGCTGCCAGAAAAGCATACCCAGTCACATCGACACCGACCCCATTGGTGAATGCCACTAGTCAGAGAGTGCTTGCAATGCAAGGAGCTCAGGAGGCTTCCCCTGCCGAATTGAACGTGGCCTCCCATGGGGCTATACCCAGTGTTGTTACAGATATCTTACAACCGGGAGCACGATATCCCTTCGGGCTCGCGGCAGTTGGCACAACGGTTGATCCTGCTCCCAAGCAGAGTTTAGAAAGACGTATGCCGGCTGGAACGTACGACCATCTGTTCGACGGTCTTTTTTAAGCCATGCAAACAATGTTGCGTCTCACGTTGTGGGATAAGTTCTCAACGGTGCGTTGTGTTATGTAGTATACAGCTAGCGATGTAAACAGGCGGGGTTAAATACGGCGACTAAGTTACCATTTGTTCAATGGTGGGGCGCAAGACCTCCTCGACTTCTCAAGGCCGAGGGGTGAAACGACCGCGTGTATCTGTCTCTCGCAGTGGCTCAGGCGTGTCTAGGACACCACGATTCACGAAGCCACTGCGGCCGAGTGTCGGGAAAGGTGGAGCATATGGAGTTTCGATTTTGATGTTTTTTCGTGTAGAACCTAGCTCAGCCGCCAGCCAGGAGTCAGTCGTTGACATTTGCAGTAGCAGCGAAGACGAAGCCAAAACTGGCAAGCGCCCCGCTGGAGGTTTCTGGTCGGAACAATTCTTCCGAGATCTCACTTTGGCCCCGCGTATCGGTAACAAGGCAAGCCCTCCAGTCACTCGGGCCCTAGCGTAAGAACTCATGTGGATTATTGCGCTTCCTATGTTTAATTTCATTCCCATCGTCCATCAAATGGACTCCAATTTACACGCTTATTTCGTACCTTAAAACCCGAAGGTTTTTGACATCTACAACAGCACCATTCTTCGTTCTCAGCATGAAAGCGCTTCAGGGTTCTGTTAACGTAGATGATATCAAGCTGTGACTGCTTTCAATCCACGTCGTGTCAGGTCTGCCAAGCCCAAGGACGGAGCTGCGCGCAGAAGCCCGCCTGCAGTCTCGTCAACCCCTGTACTCGTCGTTGCGAAGGAAAGGAAGTCCGAATTGGCCGTCGCACTACAAAGCCAAAATGCCGTCGTTCTCCTGTACGGTCCACCTGGATGCGGCAAGAGTTTCCTCCTACATGCGGTATGCGAGGAATTGGGACTATCTGTAACAGAATACAGAAGTAGAGGATGGGTGAGAGGTAAGGATTGACAGGATGAGGTCTAAGGATAAGCCGTAACATGTTTATTCAACTCTCTAAGTCTATTCGAAGTCTCACTCGTTAGTATCTTTGAATTAGCACTTGGTGTCGCTGGCATAGGATTTGGACGGAGTGCTGCTGATTTCGACGAAAGGGTTCCCGGTATAATAGAGCGTTCACCTATAATACCGTTAGTGTAGGTTACTGCTAGTCGGTTAGTATTCCATTTAAGGCTAATATCCATTGGGTACACATTATCATTGTGCACATCTCTTCATTTGGTGGTTCAAAACCCAAGTGATATAACGAAATAAGGCTACTGGAAGTTTTACTGTACACTGTTTAGGTTATGAGGACCGTAACTCTACATTGCGATTCATACGGACTCCACTTCGACAGGGAGTTAAGCTAATTCGAGATTCCGCAATTGACCTCATATCTACAAGGCAAAGTTATGACGCCGGTGGGTCTCGAGTATTCCCGAAGGCCTGAATCACTTTGTCAAGTTGTTGCTTTCGAGAAGGACACAATCGAGGCTCTCAGCTTGGTAACTGGCCGTGTCGTTATCAGTACAACAAATTACAGACTTCTCGATAAGTTAAGTGAGTTCGTGTCACTTATGCGGAAGTTCGCTCTAGCATTCATTTTGCAGGGCAATCCCTTTCAACACAACAGTTAAAAGTGGTCACCTTCCGCCCGCTTCCCGTAGCCGGTATTCGTAAGATACTCAGATCCAAGCTGTATGCGATGGGTTGCCCATTTGTGTCAACCAGTAATATCTTTCGGCTCCAACTTGGCTTGAAATTATTCCTATGTAGCGCTCACCGACAGCTTGGCGGCTGAAAGCCGAGGCGATGCAAGATTCGCCTTGAACCAACTGGAAGCTGCTACAGCGGGTAGTGTGAGCTCTGCAGGATACGGCGGATGTTTGAAGGATAATTCATTTGACTACTTTCATGCTCTAGGGAAGGTAATCCTCAAGCCGTATGTGACTTGATAGTAGCGGTATTAGGTACTGTACTGTAAACGCATTGACCCAGACGCACCGGACAAACCTCCTTCACAGTTGCCACCAGTGAAATTAGTTTCGAAGATGGATCGTTTACCACCTTACTTTGACGTAGAGGAGCTATGCTGTATGCCTGAATGGGAGAATAACGACACGGTGTCCCTTTTGCCGCAGCATAACAGGCGAGCAACTCGATTACTCAGGTCGTTAATCTTCTCCATGAAAACTACATTGACTTTTATGGAGACATTGGCGATCTTGCGGAATGCAGTTCCCGACTGTCGACGTTGGACGCCTATCGCAGTGGATCGTATAGGACATGGTGAGCATATAAGCTTCGCGTTACGGCTATTTCACGACAAGACCTTCGCCAGGAGGTCGACAAGCTCAACTGACAGCAACGTCGGCATCAACTTCGTATCATCCTGGGCATGTCGAGCAGTCATGGACAGCAACTGCCATCCGGTGTCTCCATCGAAGAATAGGTTGCATCAATTCCGACCCGAAAGGCGGACTGAAGACCGTGCCAGGACATCGGTGAGCTTCGTAAATACTAATGGTTCGGTAGCGAGGTATTGGCGATAGTTTCTCATCCATTTGAGCTACCTAATAAGCCCGAGCTGCCGATCACCTATGTCGAGTGCTTCTATGATTTTGCCATTCACAGACTTATGTTTGCGGGCTACCTTTGGCAAATGGCCGCCATTACCTGGAAGAACCCTGGAAATGGTAAGAGCCTCTGAGATGTTTCGAGAGGACTGCGGCGCAGTCACTGTGCCATTTTGCTGGAGGCTAAATATGGCAGATTCGATGAACAGCTGTGAGCCCATCAACATCTGGACTGAAATGTTGTGCCCTTACCAGTTGACGATAGCTAGAGCAAATTTTAGGCTTAGCACTACCACAATGGCACGTATCAGATACATAGTCTGGCTAATCAAAGCGCATGCACGCATCCATGGCGTTCTTATGAAGACGAGAAAATCGAGTCTCCCTCGGCTCCGGAGGACCTCCTCTTAGATCCTATCAACGAGGTACCTGCTCTCGTTCGGCCATGTAGGAGAATGCGTTGCCAGAACTTCGATGATGATCCTGTTAACCCCCCCGGGGACTTCCTAGACGAAAATGAATGGAATGATCTCACCGAAGAAGACCTGCAAGCAATTGAGGCTGCGGCAGTGGCAAGCAACCTGGCCACCGAATAACTTGAGTTTCCTCCAGTTTTCTCTCGCGTTGTTCTTCAAGAAGTAGTACCTCTAATCGGGTTGCTACGCTAAATGAGCGCTGCTTATTTATAGGTCATAATTATGACCATTATACATAATGTATAATGGGTTTCAGCCAGGAATTTTGACCCATACGCCTCGCGCCTTCCCGCTTTTGTCCCCGCGCGCCTGAAGTTCAGGCCCTGAACAAATTTCATTGGACAAACTTTGTCCGATAAAGTTTTCCTAATAAAAAGTCCGTTTGGGTTGTCCATCTCGAATATCGATTGAAACGCTGTTATAGAAAAAAATACGTCCTGAGGACGCCCGTTCAGGAAACAGGTTACCTGGAAAATCAACGGTATTTAAGCATATCGGATACTAACACAATATTAGTAACACCTAACATTTGATGGACAACAAATCAACAATCTGCTGATCAAGCTCTACCAGAGACTCTAGTTTAGAGCCATTCTCCCATAATCAATTATCAGTGATGTACGCCGGGAGCTATTGTACCACGTAACGGTAGGGCGCCGGCTACAGAAAAACATGCGTGTCACGAATGCTGGATGAATATTTACTGGTTAGTAGTTACTAAGCACGAATCACCACAGCGGTCTTCTAAAACGCAGTCTGTGCTGCACTGGGCACCCTGCACATGCATCCGACAACCGAGGTGCAATGGTGCACAGCTTGAAGCTGTTCGTGCTTTTGCAAAGCGAACTTCAATCATAACTCAAATAGAACTGGTTTGGGAGAACGGTTTCCGCTACGATAAATGCCGGTATCAACGGTAAACCACTATAACAACAACTATCAAACAGATAGTTGTTGTTATAGTGGTTTACCTGACTGATAGTATCAGTACAGCTACCGCCCTGAGGGCGGTAGCTGAGAGCTACTAGTAGCTACTAGTAGTAGCTCTGTGAGGGCGGCGCCCTCACAGAGCTATACCTAATGAGATTAGGCTTGAACCCTAATGAGGAAATACAACGCGCCTGAGGCGCGCGCCTATACGCCTAGGCCATGATTCTTCTGACGCGCCTAGCTTTTCTCATCCATCAAAAGACGCGCCTGGAGGCGCACCAGATACGCCTAGCTGAAACCCATAAATGTATAATACATTTATGAGTACGTGTTATTCAACAAATATCATTCAATAGGTATGTTTTGAACGCTCGGCGCTCTGAGAAACTATGTAGCATAAAGTTTATGATATAAATGTGCTGTGATACGCTGAGATCCGAATGGAGGCGCTGGATAGTCGGTCATCGAGTCATCTTTCTCCGTCGGCCCAAGGGTCGGGGATTGATAGAATAATGGCCAGCTGTGGGTGGAAGCCAGTCGGTCCAGTAGAGTGGCTCGGCCGTTCAGCCTGACGGTCAGGCCCTGAGCGGGTTAAGTTGCCAGTGCTCAGCAGTGCAGAGTGCTGCGCTGGCACTGGCGAAGCAGTTGGAGTCGAACTGTTCAGGATTTCCGATCAGCGAGTCAGTGTCACTGGCTCAGTTACAATATTGGGAACTCTCAACGCAGATAGTTCAGCCAACAACAACAATCAGTCTGCTCAGTCTCTGAGCTCGTGAACGCGCTCTGCACAGCAGGGCCTCTTGCTCCCTTAGGAAGCAATCATTCAAGAACCTGTCTCAGCTTCGTTCCCAGATCCCGTTCTCGGGACAGACCTCTTTAGTGAACCTAAGATACGTTGAACAAGTATAAATAGATTACTGCGCATGAAGAACCTACTGTACCTTCGCCTAGCTCCAGGTCCAGTAATGTTGACGATCTCGCGATAGACAGTAGTTTCACCATCAAACATACTTGGACCGCCGCAAGCAAAACCCCCACTATGCCTACCACAAGGATAGCTATGAACCATCCTGTGTGGTAGGCTATAGGTGAGCTTGCATCGTCACTGGGGCTCGAAGCCACCGGAACGATGCGCTATGCGGTTTGGTGGTCGTTGAGGATCTGAATAAACGATAAACACACGAAGAATGAATGTAGCGACACTTACTCCTGTCCCGTCGGATAAGACGGATTCCGGACCATCGCTGAGGTTGTCGCTAGCCCGTGACTGTCGCTGCTAGCGTACACTCCAGACACTACTGTGGTGGTCGTCGGCTGCATCGTAGTGATGACAGGCTCATCAAATGGATCCAGCTCGATGCCACTAAAGTTGAACCATCCGACAGCCGTGGTTGTTCCCACTGGAACACCACCGGTGCTAGCATCGAACAGTGGATCCAATTGGATGCCACTGAAGTCGAAGTCTGGGCTAGCCGTTTCGGTGGTGGCCAGTGGTGCCACAGCTGCCGTCAGGTCAAATGGTGGATCGAGAGTGATTCCACTGAAGAACCCTCCGACTGCCTCCACAGTAGTGTCCTTCGATGGCGCATCAGTCATTGGGCCGCCGAACGGGTCTAGCTGGATGCTGCTGAAATCCAGCTCGCCCAATACCCCAGCCGATAGGAAGAATATAATGCTGCCGAGGAAGTGCATTTAATTGTTTAAAATACTGCTTCAAAGTAAAATTACCATACATTATTGCTTGAGTGCTCTACACGGTAGAGTCAATCTGCACCTAGCTCTTGGTAGACCCAAATAAGATGGTAATCAGCTAATTATCAGATCGGTTATGGACCAGGACTTCTGGTAAATGATCAAATTGTAAGAATTTGGTATGATGAACTATTGATTGTCAAATTATTACTTATACTATAAGTAATACGTACTACTAGTGACTGTATAATCTATTTTGCCTGGGAGATAGGATCGAATGAACACCTTGGCTACAAGGGTTTCTACATGCTAGTTATTAGGTATTACTAACGAGTTATTAGTAGAAGCACGGTGCTAGGTTATCAGCCGTACACCTAGGACTGTGCTTCTACCACTACAGGTAGAGCTTTTTGGGTCAAAGTTTGGTGTTAACAAGGGACCCATGCTACATTCAAACTTTGGCCGACAACGAATGGCGGAATTCCAGAACGCAGTAGGCAAGTCTCAGAAGGACGGATGCAAATTCTCATGCATATTTCACGCAAATGGAATCTTGCGCTGTACTCGATTTTGGAGACTCTGACTCACAAGATCTGATTTGTTCGGTTGTAATGGCGGCTTTGAATTTAATTACGATGGAAATAGTTTCGTATATAAAATTCTATGATCGCATTTTTCAAAGGGTCTCTTTGTGGTGTCGATTTTGGATGTAGACGTATGGTCTATATCATAACTCTTATTAAAGCAGGGCTCTCACTGCATCGTGAGAAGGTTGCATCGAGTTACAATGCACCAGCATCCGAGTACTTATTGAAGTTCCCATTTGTCGGTTATATTGGGAGGGTTGTCAGAGTCTCGTGGGTGCATGTAAGAGTCTCAATTGGGGGCTCCCCAACACGCATTAAGGTCAAACCATATATCCTATTATTCCTGCGTGATACTGTCTTTATCGATCTTCCTATAATTATAATGTCACACTGGATATTGTGTTCATAGTTTCTACAAAGGCTGGTACTACTGCTCTTGATACAACGTTGAATTAGGGCAAATCATATTTTCTAAAGAAATCGCCACTAAATAGATTTCCGCGTAAAGTTCTTTTCTCCGTGAAGGTACGTCCTCTACCGCTGTTTGCCTCTACCAGACTGGGACTTAAGGTTTTAGGTTGACCTGTATAACAGCTCAGCTTTTTGAACTAACGGAGATAATGGATGTCTCAATAACTTCGACTCCGTCACTCACCAGAGACGAGCCAACCAGCCCAGACACAGGGACTAGTCGAAGGAGGAGGAGCATTTGGAAAACAGATTATGCACTATATGAACATAGGAATACTTTTATGAAGGTATTATAAGGGTTACAACGGTTATATGGGACACGAGTTACATTGGGCTGGTTTACGCCGTTATTCTACATACTCAAGTTGGCTATAATATAACCTGCGCAGTCTAGCTAACTGAGTGAACGCGTAACCTGTCCAGGTTGCCCGGCGTAGGTTCAAAGGGCTCGAAAGCTGCATCGAAGTGATATACGGCCGGAGGATTGGGACCGAGAAGGATACGCGCTGACTAATATCTGTGAGCGATTGTCGGTGCCAAATAATTATTTATACAGGCTGACTTGGATAACAGCTATATCATTCTTAGGCGAGTGCTGAATCCAGGAAGCTCACGGATAGACATTGTAATAATGAACTTAGGGGATGCTTTGCGGCGCCTAGAACCTTGCGATTTCCGGTCCTGGTTACGTCTGTAAATTAGCGAAACTCTTGCTGCTAGCTTGCTCACAGAATCCTGAAGGAGACTATGAATGCACTAGGTTGATGCCAAGACGTGCTCTCCTGAGGAGTTTCGCAGCAGCTACGTAGCGGCAGAGAAGCCTTGTATTATACGGGGAGCGATATGCCATTGGCCGGCTATTAGAGATAAGCGGTGGGGGATGGATGAACTGTGCAAACGGTTTAAGCACGTACTAGATGGGAACGTCGCTCGTTGTTGGCGCGAGCAAGCTTACATATGGAATCTGGAAGTGATAGCGCAGGTTCCCTTCAAGGTGGGGTCCGATGACTACGGACGGAAGATACGAATGGACTTCAAGTACTTTGCCGATTATTGCCTAAATAACCATGATGATTCTCCATTGTAAGTCCCTGAACCACCGTTCTCTCTAGTGCGTATTGAAAGGTATCTTTTCGAATCTGGCATGATGTATCGAGGGGAGATGGCATCCCTATTGGAGGATTACGAAGTACTTTTGGTTGCCTAATTATGATACCTAGTAGTTGGCGAGCTCAGGTTCCACGTGCATGGTTCCCAGAAGATATCTTTGGCCTAGCAGGAAGGGACAATCGTCCACCTTACAGATGGTACCACTTTACTGGCTTGAATGCCGTAGGGGATAGGGGCTGCCTTTCGATTAGCAAATCCAATCCTTGTTGAATATTATTGATCGATAACGTCCCCAGTGGCGATCATCAGCGGACAGGGCCCTGGGTGGCCTAGCCGCTATTATCCGGGAATTTGCAGGATTCCGTAATCACCTCAATACACGCTTAACCGGGGCGTTCCACAGTTTATTCTTGAGAGCGCCGGAAGGCCTATTATCCGTTATGAACCCTGACGGATAACTCTGCACGCTTGCTAGTACTATTATCCACTGGCCTTCATGTCCGGGTACAAGTCGCTATATAGATTCTTCTGCCCCCGCTTAAGATAGATGCGAGGGTTCTGGTCGTGAGCTTTCCATTGGCCTAGATACTGTTTACTATGTGCTGGGGTCGTCGCAAGGATATTTCCAGGTTCAGTGTTGGACCAGCCCGAAGTGGCACTAGTGTACATAAGGATCCTCTCGGCACGCATGCATGGAACGCCTTAGTGAGCGGAACTAAGCGATGGGTGCAATCTGCTGCTGCTGCCGATGTGTGGTGTGATTGGAGGGCTCAGACTTCAGGTGTTGTTACCGCCAAGGCCCCCAGATGGTGTAGCAAAGGGGAGATATGTTAGGGATGAGGGTCGAGATGATGAGCCTGTGCAGTACTTTGATTATATCATACCAAGGATCATGTAGTGACAGGGGGAGGCGGGGGAGGGACTCGGACCCACTAATTGTCTCCATCGAGTTGCTATGGCGAAACTTGGACTTCGAAAACTTGTTAAAGTTTTCAAATTTTTAAGTGTCCGATTTCCGACGGGGGATCCAGCAAACTCTCTGAGTAGTGAGGCTTATTTCGAGAGGCCTTCGATAAATCGGCTAGTGGCTCATCCTTTTGCAAACATTCCTGTCCCATCGAAAACTCCAACTTTGGGGTTTTGCTCCTTCCTACTCAGTGAGACTACACCAGTGTTAGCCGCTCTTAGAGGTGAATGTGTATGAGGCTGTCGTCCTCATCGTTACTTGTGGGCTGTTTTTGTAGTGCTGGCAACATGGATCACTGTGGGGAAGTATACGAGGCCATCCAAGAGTCCGGTGACGTAATAGTCGTCCCCGGCAACTGGTGGCACGGTGTGCTCAATTTGAACATGACTGTAGCGGTGACGCAGAACTTCGTATGTTCGGAGAATTTCGATGAAGTGTGGATGAGAACTCAGAAAGAGCGACCGAAGTTATCTCAACGTTGGAGAGAGAATATATTTCGATGGGTGAGATCCTCTGTTACAGGGGGACTACGGGAGACTCGGCGTGTTGATAGGCACCGGAGTTAGGGCGGAGGGTTGCCTATATAGATGACAACTTGGATCGTTTATGGAAGGAGTCGTTACGGAAATACACGCCAGAAGGAGATGAAAGTGACAGTAAGTGTGATGTTTGTCACGCGCCGTGAAATTCGTACTCGGTGTATTATACTAATACACCTTGACATTATTTGTCCTCATCACATCCGTGTATTACATTCGTTTAGTGGTATGCTGCTGTAATGATAAATAGATGTAGTAAATGGAGTAATAATAGCTAATGTCACTGTATAATACTACCCTACTTCGCACCCATTGCTGCTATGTTGTTATTCTGACTTCGGGATAGCCCTTACTAGAAGGCTCGGTATGGCTCTTTCGATAGTAGATCTCGAACGTTACGTCACAATCGTGTGCTCCAGTATAACACGGAAGGGCTAGAAGAGAGAAATGGATGATATGTTGCCCTCCCCTTATGTCAGGCACTTCATCATCATCATCCTTTAGCTCGAGTGATACAAAAGGAGATATCGAATGGGATGGATTGGAGGTACTGTATGGTTCACCTAGAAGAGCATCTAGGCTCTTCAGCGCCTACGGGGGCAGCGGCGGCCTGCTGACACAAAGAGCGGTGTCTCCCCGAGCACGATTGAGGATGTCTGCATGGAGCATACTGGCCATACTCCTAGCAAGCTGTTGGCCTCGTTGGCGATTTGACGATGTTTCTTGAAGTGATGGAGAGTTGAGTTAGTCTCAGCAGTATGCCGTTGATCAGCATAATATAGTTAATGCGGCCTGGGTCACCGACACTCGCCACGGACACTTCAGCATCATCAGGAAGACATCAACGAGAAGCCAGTGAGGGCCAGAAGGCAAGCGACTGGGAAGAATACATTTAATAAGGCAGCGGTGACAGGTTCGATCGAACGCCTTTGCAAGCATGAGTAAGGAGGTTAACCAAGCTAGGCTGGGGATGCTAGGGGAACTTATGGAGAATAGGAAACGAGCTGAAGTAAAGGGCACTATGGGAGTTTGTGAGGAAAGTTTGGTATGACGGTGGTTTAGGAATCGGAGCAGTTCTTCTTGACGAGGATGCAGCAGGAGGCAACGAGCTTCCAGCAACTTGTACAAATGTTCGAGGATTCCCTCGGGAAGGTAGGGAAGGTGTTTGTATTTCTGTCTTACCCGCTTCCACGTCTTATCTTCATCGAGAGGTGTTAGAATACCTGCGAGCCTTTCTCCGTTTAGTTGTATAATTTTCTCGCGGGATCACCTCTGAAAATGTATCTCTTAATACTGCGAGGTACCAGAATTGACCTCAGTTCCCCCTACAGTTATACTTCCTTCTGGACAACAGATGGAGTCGGCTGCCTTCACATATTTCAAATCATTTGCGGGCACTGCTTGAACTGGGGTGCCTCGCGCACGAACGCAACTGAGAATTCGGGAATGTGTACAGGAGGTCGACAAAATTTTACGAAATCTTTCCCGGTCTACAGATTGGCATTTATCTCATCGATAGGTGACTGCAGACCTAGATAGTAGACTTGCTGGCTTCATTCGTGCCGAGGATGCGGAGCGTTTGGTTACGGAAAACAACAAATCTCTTGAGGAGAAGTACGATGATGTCGCAGCTTCATGTGACACTTCCCGGCCTACCCAGGATATCCAGTCTGGAAAAGAAGTTGGATATGAAAGCTCACGAAACAAGTGCACGGATAGCTTGTGTCGAAGCATCCCTTTCAGAAGTCGAGAAGCGGGTAGGTTGGTTAGGAAGCGATTTGGAAATCATTCTATTAGTAATATAGTACATAGGATTTAATGCTTGCATTTACTAGTATAATATAGATAACTTATACTGTATTATTATAATATAGATAACCTTTGGTATGTTATACAGAACATTAGGATTCACATACATGTATAATTTCATAACAGTGAACTGATTACATATACTACTCCCCATCTTACATTAGGTGTCTCAGTTGAAGGAGGAGAAAGAAGAGCAATTGGTCACATTGAATTCCAAGATTACTGTAAGTGGCTCGGCATCGGGGGGGACATGGCAGGCTTTTATCTCAGGACATCTCGACATCTTACAAGGCAGAAATTGCGACCTCTCAATCTGCCGTGAACTCCCGCATCTCTGCGATGGAGGAGAAAATGCAAAGTAGTTTGTGTAACATAGAAGATGAAATGAAGCAAGGTAAACTGGGCGTTGCGCACTGTGAAGATTTCCCGCGGCGGTGATGGCCCTGTCAGGATTCTCTACCGTGAACAGCGAGAGGCTGGATGCTATGGAGGGAGGCTTGTCCGGTTTAAGCTCGAGACTAGACGCATTCGACTCGAAAATCGATGCTGTTGATAACTGCATTATCAGCATACAAGCGAAGCACGAGAAGGATCGGGAAACAGGTTAGTCGGGTGGACGGCATAAGTTGCAGGGAGAGGAAGTGGTTCAGAATCGGGGCAACGTGAGCAGATGGAGAAGGCACGAAAGACGCTGGAGGACAATATCAAGGGCAAGCTGGAGGGCATTGAACAGAAAATATCTGAGCTTGAAGCAAGTAAGATACGCTGACCTCGACGTGGACAGTCTTGAGGTGCCGTGCACTCGACGATTTCAAATTGATATCTAGTTGGCAGAATTCTTGTTCAGATGTTGCAATGAAGACCGATTCTGAAACAGTAGTGCAGAAGTGCGAGGAAATGGTCGCGGGAAGGCTATCAACTTGTGAGGGGACTTCGATCGGGTCCGTTGTAGAGGGAGGCTCCGTTCAGTGTCATCCGAGCTGGATTCTCGATTTGAAACTATCGGCAAACAGATGTTGGATTTCCAGAAGACCTGTGACGATCAAACTGAGGAGTTCGCTGCGGAACAGGAGCATCTCAAGGAGGAATTAGGTGGGCGACAAGCATCTTATGGCAAGCAGCTGTGAGTTTTTGTATTTGCAGGCAAAGTGCACGAAGTAGCGAAGGCTGCGTCAGTTGATGGAAGTGAGAAGAGCGCTAAATTAGAGTTGAAATTACAGCGGGATATTAAAGGTAAGGATCTTATAGATCACCAATTCGAAACTACGGACTTGATTCCCTTTGGGATTCAACGTGCGTTTTTGCTCGTAACGTCTGGAGCGCTAGTTTGGGTTCGCTGTGGAGGACTGTTTCAGATATCACCAAACAGATTGAAGTTGTGCAACCACGGATTGATGACATTCAGCGAGATATTCAAACTAAACTCGGGCTGTGAGCATTCGAGCATCGCCAAAGGCCGTTTGGGTGCATGCTGTATTTCAGGATTTCTCGGAAGCTGCGGCATCTTTCTCATTCCGGTTTGAACCACACTTGGAAGCTGACTGACGCTGTAGGATGGTTAATTCTCCAGTCTCCGACAGAATCTTCAGCTCAACAAAATTGGCGCATTGGGTGTCTCCGCTGGCCGCTTCCTTGATTCACCGCCATTTGCGCTCGGAGCTTACAAGAACATGCAGTTGAGGCTCTTCCCTAAGGGCTGCGGGCATGGTCCGCCGGGAGTAGTGCTCTTGCACGGTCGGCATATTGGATGTTTTGCTCTGTCGTCAGGCAGCCTCTAATTTGGTTATGCAGAAGTCAGCGGCATGCAGTCTGTGGCTGGTCTGGAATCCTCAAGGATCGAATAGAGACAGTCGATTGCCGCCTATACGAGTAGAGTTGGCTGTTGGGAAGTAGCTGCACTGAACTCTCTTCTCAACAACCTTACCTTGTCTCTTAGATCACGGAAAGGCCCGCTTGAAATGGGTCATCACGAGTCCCTCTATGGTTGCTATGTATGGCAAGGCAACGATATCTGTGTAAGGATCGCTCTTGTTTCATTTAGTGCGTCGTTGTTAGTGAGTTGCCATTCGCGTTTGTTAGGTACTTGAGCATGAGCTCCTTGCCGATGGATCTCTGGAGGTCTCCGTGTCCATACCGTAACTTCCGCAACGAAGTTTATAGTACATATAGACCACCAATCAGGTATCGTCAGTGGTATGATGCTTTGGAGCTCACACCGGACGAAGCCGACTTTGAGAAGGGACAGTTGAGCTCAGAAATTGCACAAAATGTGTTCCATCCAAAACCCGAAGGTGCCTCGTCGCATACGGTTCATCCACTCTACAGTCTTTTCCTCAGCGTCAGATGAGCGGGAAGCATTGGGCAGTTCGAGGATGTCGATTGCTAGCAGCGCCTTTACCTTTGCACCAGACATGCCTGGCATCATGAGCAACTCCGTTTCAGCACCTGTAGGGGTGGTATGCATGGAGGCTAGTAGGAAGTCTGTAACTAGTCGCATTTTAGTCGCCTCCAATGCCTCGGATCCCCGAATCATCGAATCCTTTCGACCGAACGCTCCCATCACTCACCGAGCTGCAGCCAAGAGCTCTCATCAGGCCGAGCTCCGCCGCTCAAGTAGACTAATTATGGATCGAGGCGTGCTGTTGATACTTCCCTCAGTTGCGTTCTTTTTCGCCAACGCCAGCATTCAGCGACGGGGAAGCAACAGTCTCCAACAGGTAAGCACTGTTTATGTTCCATAAGTGAAACAATACTTCAGTGGTGATAGAATCCGCCCACAAACGATGAATCTTAGCACTGCAACAAGGAACCCTTTTAGCACTAGCGGCAGTGACATAGATGTTCCTACCGCACCAAACAGGTAGAAAAGACGCTTTCCTGAACATCGCGTATCGGTTGCTAGTCCATCTGCTACTGCAAGACAAACACAACCGATGCATCGGCAACGTAATTCAGTTCCCGCGAGTAAGTGTCGCTTCGCGTTGAGATTTGATCGCAGCTCTTCTGTAGGCTTTTCCCACCCCGCAGGGGCTCGCGGATCGGAAACGGTCTCTCCGAGACGATCAAATTGGACTCAATTCGCCGGTACGCCGTGAACAGTATTTATTAAATTTCCAACTCCACAGGTTGAGTAATTTAACTGCCACAATGATACTCGTTACATTTGCTAATGCCCATAGTTCGTAGCTCGAAGGGCTCGTCCGACGTGTAAAAATTGAGACAAACTATTCAAAGACACAGTTTTCTACTAAGCGATGCATTGAGTTAGTGGTGTAGCCAAGATGATGTGCGTTAGAAGCAACCTCCTACATGGAGTGGGGTGGTGATTATCAGTGCGACGGTGGATCGATCCAGTTGGTTAAAGCCACCAGAACACAGCGTAATTACTAGGCTCTAGTAGATACGCAAGTTCCGCGTGTCCTAGAAACACTTCAAACCGAACCTTGCTGAACAAGGTCTGAGAGCGTGTAGTTAATGAAAAGGCGAAAATTACTTTACCTGGTACAGTTAAGGAATTTAGATATCCTAATGCTGGCAGTAGGGAGTTTCTGGGTGACTAGAATTGGTAACCAGAGAGGAGCTCATTGACTTCTTTATTAAGGGTTCTAGGGATGCTTTGTGGTGGTATGGGATTAGGTATAAGTGAGGATGGTTTAATGGAGGAGGCTCTTACAGAGATCTTAGAGCCGCGAAATGGCCCCAAATATTCGTCCAAAGGAAGATGGAAACTTCGAATGAAAAACGAATTCGAAGAAGCGTAAAATGAATAAGACGATTGCAGTAGTATGAGAAGTGGTTGGAGGACTCCACCGACCCAGTGGCAGGGGTAGGGTAGCTCACCGAGGGGGCGCGGGGCGAGGGGTGCGCATACCAAACGAATGGACCTTCAAATGAGCGATGTCGCTGAGACGGAAGAGTGTGCTCAACGATCCGCCCACCAGGTTTCCCTCCGAATGGCAACGCAAACCTTCCACTTGGTAGAAACGTTATTAGTACTAATAGTACAGCAAGGCGGCGCTGGCGTTAGACGCGGAGCATATTCACGCGAAGCACACTTTATGTCCCATGGTTCACAGAGGCCACCAAAAGGTCTCTGACACTACTCACTAATTGATCCTCCAATAATAAGGAGGGACGCAAGCCGTGAGAATACTACTCCGAGTAGTGTAGAAAGCACTACTCAAGAATAACATGATAACGAAGACGAGGAAGATAAGGAACAACAGTATATAACGATTAGGATTCAGTGTGATAGAACATCACATATAGGCAGTCTGCTGGATAATAGTAGCAATTACGGAACCAATCAGGATACCACAAATGAGACCAAAGGCCATCACGTAACCGGCAATCTCCAACTCATCCTGCTCGTTCTGGTCCACTTGAGTTGGACCATGAATCATACACCACGAGGCCACAATACCATTGGAACCGGCGAATAAGGCCATGATAACGAATCGGAACCAATCTTGGCTGAACGGCGATATCGTCAATTCCGCACATAAGAAGAACAATGCAATGAAAATCAAACGACCAAATGAGGCAAAGCGAGTTCCTCGTTTAGACAAGCGTAAATGATAACTAGGGGAGGAACGGCCAATGGTATCAAAGACTTGATAGCAATAGGTCATGAGCTGACCGAAGAGGCCGACAGATAGATCAGATGGCTTCATCTGGAAGACGAGCCAAGGGAAGACAGTGAAAGTAATAGTGAAACTAAGCCACACGTTAAAGGCTTGTGGCATAGTATCCCACACGACGTGACCGAGAGGGCGCTTCATCTGTCTTTTCAGCTCGAACTTATGTCGACCTTCCTCAAGCTCAAGAACACCAGACATTAAGGGATGACGCTGCATACCATACTTGTACATAGGAATGGTAAGGAAGTTAGCAATCATTCCCAGACCAAAGAATAACACCATACGAGGGTAAGCGTAGTCGGTGACACCGCAGCCTTGAAGTATGGCTTGGCAGAGCCTGTCAAGGGGCCAAGCAATGAGGCCGGATACACCCTCACCTATAAGAATGAACTCGGTGCATACAGGGTCCACGAGTGCAGCCAAACCAAACATAGATGATTCCATGAGCGAGTTGGCAAAGCCGAAAATACCAATGAGAGCACAACCAGCTCCGAAGCCAGCCGCGTGGTCGTTCCTGGCGAATGTGATGGCACAAACAGCAATAAGAATCATGCTTATACCCATAACGATACAGCCAGTGTAGAAACGAGGACCGAATTTGAATCGGTTACCGATCCATACAAGCATCAACTGACCAGCATTGATGCAAAGTGAGTAGCACAGAGAGCACCAAGTTCCATAGGCATCACCGAAGGCATCAATTAGTGTGCCCAGCTCGCCAAGAATGAAGTTCCAACCAAGAAGGGCTACACAGCCAATAACACAGAACATAGCCTTCAGTTTCCAGTCAACATGTTTTCTCTCGTCTTTTGCTGGTTGGACAGGAACAGCCTCCTCCATAGACTCAACGGTAGTCGTATCATCTTCGTTAGGAGTATTCTTCTTTGGAGCGAAGCAAGTGAAGACGGTCATAGGAAGGTAGAGGGGGCTGGTAAAGGAACTGAAAAACACGATTAAAGGTGCTGGCGCGGAAAATGAAAAAAGCACAAATCGAAGGGTAAGAAACAATGTTGATAACCAACTTGCATATAGCCTACAGTAGGAGCGAGTAATCGAACTGTACAGGTGGCTCAATAGCCACCTCGCTGTTGAACTGGTGAACCTCAAAAATAATAATATTGGACCAGTAATCTCTGTACAAACTAGAAACTTGATTGTTAGCCGTTATAGTTACATATACGCAACTTGTTGAATGATGGTTGCTATGACGGAACCGATAAGTATACCGAATATTAGAGCGAATGCCATAACATAGCCTGCGACTTCCATCTCCTCCTTCTCAGACTGATCAACTTGGGAGGGCCCATGAATCATACACCATGTTGCTACCACACCATTAGAGCCCGCAAACAAAGCCATAATTACAAAGCGGAACCAGTCCTGATTGAAAGGGGAGAAAGTGAGATGTACACACAAGAAGAAGAGAGGAATGAAAATAATCCTCGCCAAACACGCATAACGCGTGACCTTCTTGCCGAGGCGAATACGGAGGTTCGGGGCAAAACGACCTAAAGTATCAAAAACTTGATAACAATAGGTCATTAGCTGACCGAAGGTTGTAGTAGCCATAGAGGATGGTACCATGTGGAAGATAAGCCAAGGGAAGACAGTGAAGGTAATAGTGAAGTTCGCCCATACATTGAAGGCCATAGGCATAGTATCCCAGATAACCTTATTAATGGGACGCTTCATGCTCTTGTTCAATTCGAACTTATCCCTGTTAGCTTCGATCTCGAATACACGGACCATATATGGATGAGTCTCTGTAGCATACTTGTACATTGGGATGACTGCAAGATTAGCCAACAGAGCCAGCCCATAAAAGAATACCATCCTAGGGTACTGATAGTCAGTTACACCACATGCTTGAAGAATAGCCTGGCATAACATATCAACCGGCCAGGCCAATAGACCAGCAACGCCCTCACCAATCATAATCCACTCGGTGCACTCGGAAGTAACAAGAGCGGCTAGACCGAACATAGACGATTCCATAAGGGCGTTGGCGAAACCGAAAGTACCGATGAAGACACAACCACATGCGAATCCTGCCCACTGATGCTCGCGGGCGAATGTTATGGCACAGATGGCAATGAGCATTTGCGAGATACCCATACCGAGGCAACCTATGTAGAACCTGGGACCGAACTTGAAACGGTTACCCATATAGACCAGCAGAAGCTGTCCAGCGTTAATGCACAGAGAATAGCACAGAGACACCCAGGTTCCATAGGATTCACCGAATGCATCAATCAGGGTACCCAACTCGCCGAGGATGAAGTTCCAACCGAGAAGGGCAACGCAACCGATGACGCAGAACTGAGCCTGAAGCTTCCAATCGCATCGAGGTTCAGTAACTTTCTTGACGTTGCTCGCACCGTCACTGTCCGTCTTGGGAGTTGCAAAGCACGAAAAAATATTCATTAGAGGAACAAAGCTGCACAAAGGTCGTGAGAGTCATGACCACCCCCCTCCCTATGAGTTCTCCCTAGTAATCTAGGTATCTAAGCTAATCATAACTCTAGTATATACTACTTGAGAGGATAGCTCTCCAAGCATCTAAGTTCCCCATCAAGCAGCACCAACAGCTGTATTCAATCCCCCTGGGCTGTCTCCTCAACACAGTTCTTAGCGTGAGTTCCCCTTTGTGTGCTACTCTGTCCCCCTACCGCAAGAAAAGAGGATGGGCTCGCCCTATTCACTAAAAAGGCGGGAAACTGAGCGCAAAGGTTGATAGAACGCATCCGCCTAGTTGTAATTTGCGCCACGAAGTATGCGCGGGGGAGTGAACCTACCAATTGCACGCACGCGCATAGCGCGAGGAACATGGCCAAATCAAAGCGAGCGCTCTGTGGACGAGGAATACTCGGTGAAGGAAAACGAGAGCATCCCTTATGATAAGTTCACAATGAGGTTACTTTGATGAATGCGGAATGAGGACACACAAACGCCAGGCGCACTTAGGAAGCCAAAAAATTAATAAGGAACATCCAGACTGAGACCCGACACGTGCTAAATACCCGGACAAACTCCTACCGATAACACCGTTTGATTATTAATTGACTGCAAGCGGACAAGTATGAGGACATACTGTGCATTGTGATTGTAGTGTGCACTGGGAACTTCTGGATGATGATGGTGACCCACCGCACAGCGACTCAGCAGGGCCTCTGCCTTACATACTCCACCATGGGGTTCTATAACCCGCTTTTCTAACAGCTTCGGTTTATACCCACAGCTTACAACTGAAGCTTTGCACGAATATGGAGACAGTTTCACTTCTCGTAACACAAGTTTTGCTGAACAACGCGATGTACAACTACTCACCCATTAGAGGGTACCATTCGACCGAGGAGCGCAGCCACCCAAGTACCACGCTTTTCAGACAAAGGTCAACTCAACAAACAATATTTTCTTTTTCAAGCGTGATGTCTGTGGATTGGTATCCTCTTTGGAGATAAGTGTGAGTTTAAAACAGCTCATTAGCACTAGTAAGTTGAAGGTAAGGAGGGTACACGGCAGTGGTTCGAAGAAAATGCTAATCAAGCCTGGTTGAGACAAATAACTCACAATTACATGTACGCAGTTTGCTTAATAATAGTAGCAAGAACGGAGCCTGTTAGGATACCGCAGATCAAACCGAATGACATAACATAACCGGCGATCTCCAGTTCTTCCTTCTCGTTTCGATCGACCTGCGTAGGGCCATGAATCATACAAGAAGCTGCGAGGATTCCGTTGGTTATCCCCAAGAAAGCCATAATAACGAAGCGGAACCAATCCTCAGAAAATGGTGCAAACGAGAGATGTATACACAGAAAGAACAAAGGAATAAAAACCAGACGGCATAAAGCAGCATACGGGGTTGCCTTTTTACCCAGACGAACGTGATAGGATGGCGACGCACGTCCTACTGTATCACATACTTGATAACAATACGTCATCAGTTTGCCGAACTCTGTGGGGGATAAGGAAGATGGACTCATCTCGAAGATGGTCCATGGGAAAACAGTATAAGAGATAGTAAAGCTGAACCAGACGGTTAGAGCCTGTGGCGCTACATCGCGAAGGATACAAACCAACGGACGCTTTGTCTCTTTCTTTAAACAGAACTCCTGGCGGCCCTCTTCAATCTCAAGGGCCTTTATAATAACAGGATGATGCTGCATAGCATACTTATACATAGGAATAGTAGCAAAGTTGACGAGCATACCGATACCAAAGAATAGTACCATACGGGGATAAGCGTAGTCGGTGACACCAAAGGCTTCAATGATAACTTGGCAGAGCATATCCAACGGCCAGGCTATGAGACCGGATACTCCTTCGCCGATCAGAATGAACTGCATTGATACTGGACCAACTAAAGCAGCCAAACCAAACATGGTGGACTCCATAACCGCATTAGCAAAGCCATAGACACCCACGAACACACAGCCTGCAGCGAGCCCAGCCATCTGGTTGGTCCTGGCGAATGTGATGGCGCAAATAGCAATAAGAATCATGCTTACACCCATGACGAAACAACCAACGTAGAAACGAGGACCAAACTTGAATCGGTTACCGAACCAAATAAGGGTTAGCTGACCAGCATTAATACACAGAGAGAAGCACAGCGAGCACCAGGTGCCATAGACCCCGCCAAAGGCATCAATTAGTGTACCCAGCTCGCCAAGGATAAAGTTCCAACCAAGAAGGGCTACACAGCCAATAACACCGAACATAGCCTTCAGTTTCCAATCGATGTACATGTTCTTTGGTGTCTTCGCGCTTATACCCTCTATAGAGGACGTATCAACTTCAATGGAAGGATACCGGCTCTCTGCGGACGCGAAAACCTTGGCCCTCGGCGAAGACTCGGCCAGTCGTGTCATTAGCGAAGGAGCAGCACTGTCGAAACTAAACGAGAAATCCTTACTAAGAATCTCTCGGGAACTCATAAGTTAGAAATATGCCGAGCCCCGACGCTTCAATCCCTTCCGCTAATTCAATAACCCGCTTGATCCAGCACGGCTTAATGAAACATATCGCTGTATTTAATGCAATTCCGCCGAAGTGTGCAGCACAGACCCACCCATTCTTGATTTAAAATCTCACTTAGCGCCACATGAATGGTATGGTTGGTAGGAAACAAATGATCATCGATAGATGCTGCTGTTGTTGTTTTATTATTATTAAAGATATAGACAGTGGTAGAACAAACTGTTAATAGTAGATACATTTTGTGGTCTAGGGCCAATATGGCCAAAATGCATCCATACCGCCCCAACTAAAGTGCTACGAGTTCAACAGGTTTTCACCGTCCCCTAGAACGAGGCCGGTTCCCTGGTGAGTATAAAGCGAAACGCCGGAGACACCGGTCGACAGGCGGCAATAGCGGGTACCCGCGGTGGCTGATAAACTAGGATCATACAAGAACTATTTTACATATAAGCACACTGCTGTATAATGGTAGCGATAATAGAACCAAGGAAGATACCGAGAATAAGGGCAAATGCCATAACGTAACCAGCAATCTCTAATTCTTCCTTCTCATTTTGGTCTACTTGCTCGGGGCCGTAAATCATACACCAAGTGGCAACAGAACCATTGGTAAAGGCAAATAGGGCCATAATTACAAACCGCCACCAATCAGAGTGGAATGGAGGAACATCAACGCTGAAGTTGAGGAAGAATAATGCGATAAATATTACTCGACCGAGAGCAACCCATCGAATTATCTTCTTACCAAGACGGAAGTGCAGATTGGGAGAGAATCTACCGATGGTATCAAAAACTTGGAAACAGTAAGTCATCAGTTGACCAAACTGATCTGTTGAGAGTGCCGAGGGGACCATTTGGAAGATAGTCCACGGGAAGACAACGAAACTGATCGTAAAGCTAGCACACACATTGAAGGCCATGGGGATAGTATCCTTAACAACCTTGCTGGTAGGTCGCTTCATAGTCTTCTTAAGTTGGAACTTCGCTCTATCTTCCTCAATTTTATATACAGGTTGCATGAAAGGATGCTTTTGCATACCAAACATATACATAGGAATAATAGCAAAGTTAGCAAGCATAGCCAAGCCATAGAAGAAAATCATACGAGGGTACATATAATCAGTCACACCACAGCCAACAAGGATAGCCTGACAGAGTCTATCCACAGGCCAGGCCAATAAACCAGCAATACCCTCACCGATCATAATCCACTCTGTGCACTCAGCAGTGACAAGAGCGGCTAGACCGAACATAGACGATTCCATCAGAGCATTGGCGAAACCGAAGATACCCACAAAAACGCAACCAAACACGAATCCAAGAGTTCGGTTTTGTTGAGCCCAAGTAGCAGCGCAAATGGCTAACAATATCTGGGACAGACCCATACCAATGCAACCAATATAAAAACGAGGGCCGAACTTGAACCTGTTACCCATATACACCAGCAGCAGTTGGCCGCAGTTAATAAAGAATGAGTAACATAGAGACACCCAGGTTCCGTACGCCTCACCGAAGGCATCGATAAGAGCGCCCAGTTCACCAAGGATGAAGTTCCAACCAAGAAGGGCAACACAACCAATGATACAGAACATAGTCTTTAGTTTCCAATCGCAGGTTGGCTCCTTGGTCACCTGGGTCGTTGCTTTAGAGGAGCCCGGAGAACCCGCCTCGGTCACCTCATCATCGTGTTTCTCCTTCTTCCCAAAGCACGAAAATGCCATAGTCAAAAAGTTTAAACTGAAAATAAACCTCGAATGATTCAAACCCACGTGCAATACTACAGGTGTGAAAAAGTACACCCTCGCCAATTACACCCCTACCGGAAGGCACACTCAACCGACCTACAACACTAGCTACTGCTGGACACAGCATCGCTAGCGCAGCTCATATCATAGCGGCTTGGACACAAAAGGGGGACAATCAGAGATACCACCGTGGTCACTGAACACTGGTCAGCACGCATGCCCACCGCACGGTTGGTTCCCCTCGACAGCGGGGCAATCTCGGGGAGACTATTAAAAACTCAACAGGACATAGCAGGGCAACGGGGTAGGTGACACTGATGTGGAGGAGCATGCTTGAGTGGTACCAAGCCTACGGTCAGGAGAATCTTCGAGCTCGCTAGCAGTTTGCTTGCTCATGCCTTTTCGAGTAAGGAGCGCCTCGGCTGGGCTCCTAGTCGGGACCTGAGGTTTTGGGAATATCACTATGCTGCCGAGCTCGGTCCATATCCTCAGACCTCACTCTAGGGAGATTGACACACGTCATAATGCCGCCCGGGTTGCTTGGTGGCACAAAGCTTGGTATTTCACAATGCCAGTTGTCTCCTTGCTCTTCCTCTTCCACCGTTAAACCCGGGGCTAGCTGACGATTCGCTAACCTTGCTGATAGCACCGACAGGCTCACGACTAGACAATTAGTAGCGCGGTCTATCGCACCGCCGTCAAGGAGAGGATAGAGGCCCTCCTTGTTGATGCGTAGGATAGGCAGATCATCACCATCCTTCAGCACTTGCACAAAGTGCTTCTTCTCGAGTGAGGCACTCAAAATCTTCTGCGGAGCCGTCCCAACTTTTATACCGACCTTCAATGAGATTACTCCTTTACAGCTCAGCTTTACCTAAACAGGATATTGATAGACCAGAAGTATCAGCGGCCAGCGTACGTTCAGCACCGGCTGCGACCACTCCTTTCCCTCAACTGCCGCAAGTTCTATTTCCAAGGTTTCTATGCCTGCAATGCTGAACGCTTGGGACTTCACCGCTGGCTGACCAGGTAGCAGAGCCTCTGATGAAGCCTAGAAGTGGTATGACCCTCAACAGGAGCCTACCTCGAGCGTTGTGGATAGCCCACCGGGCCTTCCTCACCATTTTGTTACGAACCACTTCCAGGCAGCTCATAATCTTCTGGCCTTCTGCTGGTGAAATAGAAGTAGGCGTCACTTCTCTGACGCCTCCCGTTGTCCCGTCAACCTCGGCCCCTGGAACGCCTTTTAGTGTCCAGGGTGCTCGAAAAGACTCCAGCTCAAGCCTTACAGTGATTGAGTCCGTCCTTTGGTCGTATCTGCCAATCCACCTGGGAAAGAGAGTACTCCCAGTCCTACGCTTCTTTAAGAGAGCAGACTCCTCGGAGCTGGACGGGTGTTTCAGTACTCCCACCTTCTGGTGTGAAGTTGTGGCTGTCTACCCGCACACAATGCCTCTTCCCCACAGTTACATACCCCGAGAAGTTGTGAACCTCTGGTGGGCCTTCGATGTCGACCTATCAGCTTCACCACATGTACTATACGACGACCAACTCTATACGTCTTACACCTATCATACCCGGTAGAGGATGTGACTTCCGGCTATCTCTTCTCATACTCCCGCCCTCAACAATAAGGATAAGCTTCCAACCAATGATGCCCGCAAGCACGCAGGTTTGTGATTGAAATACACCTGCACCAGTCATACGTAAGATCTTCCCATAGTGCCGTACTGCCTGCCGAGGCCAGCCTAGCGGCTAGATTGTCCACTTGAAAAGTTATTTCCCTTGACGTGCAGTTGGCGACTAGCTCCACAGCGTCTCCTAATGCTTTGCTCTGCTGGTCGAATCGTTCAGTCCTCGATTCAGCGTCGGCTTGCATTTCATCGAAGCGATTGGAGAAGTCATTCAGTTGATGTGTGGCGGTTGCCTGTTGGAAAGACTAATGAACGCGAGCACAACCGCGTGCGGATACCTCTTGTAGACGGACGTAGAGGTTAATAGATGTCATAGCCCGGCAATAACATAAAGAATTAGTAAGACAGCGTGTCCGAGTGGTTAAGGAGGTGGACTAGAAATCCACTGGGCTCTGCCCGCGCAGGTTCGAATCCTGCCGCTGTCGATTTTCGAATACGCTCATTTGTTCTTGCTCCCCTACAGCGATCGGGCGTAACCTCTACCGTTTTGTTTTTCGAATAAGGAACAACACTACGTCATCATGTCGGGACTCACCGACACTTTTCTTATCAACCCATCGGCCTCTTCCATTCGCATATCGAAGCGCTTTTCTGTCGACTCCAGCGCGCCACTTAATTCCTCGTGTACATAGGAAATCCTGTTGTTGACTTCCATTATTTTCATTTCTAACGTTGCACTGATCTTCTCCATCGCTCGACTCAGTCTCGCAACTTCATTCCGCAGATCTGATGCTCTCTCTGATTGAGACTCTTCTTTCCAAGCACAGAACGCCTCGTCCAGGCCACATCCCTCTATACCTGCGCAGCGGGTGGCGAGCTACTCATCCCTAAGCCACGTACCTCCGGCTTCATCCCTTACCCTGCGGAGAAGTGATATGGCCAAACGATGCCTGGTTTGTCGGAGCTGCTCCTTAACGCCAGTGAGCCGCTCGAGTTCTGCCTTACTCCGCGCGTTTTCGTTCTCCGCCTTTTTATATTTCAATTCCAACTCCCCTACCCGCGACTCCAACGACTTCTTCATCACATTGAAGCCGTCGAGAAATTCACGGAATGATTTTTGAGTCTGAAGCCCGAAGGCCGCCATGGATAGGCAATTTCGCACTGACACCATCAACGCGTCGTTCACCGTGTATGCTCTATGGGATGACCACCTCAAAGGCCTGTCCGGGATGCCCAAACGGTAGTGGCTCGGAACCATTGGCTCTTCATGGCTTCAGCAACCACATTCAGTGACTTCGCTAAACCCAAACAGTGATAATAATCAGAAACCGAAATCACAATGAAAATGGCAATTGTTACGAGTTCGCACATGCTGCGTTGATGTGAGCCATAATAGTAGACCGATTGGATTATTCAATAAGCAAGTTTAAGCAGCAGCTTCGTTACGTTCCTCCTCCGACTTGGTATACTCCACAACTTCACAGGTTTTACCGCCTGAATCACAAGGGAGTAAATAAGGCCCACCAGAGAGCAACGTAAATTGAAGCTCACTTGGCTCAATACTTTCGCGAAGTTTGTTGGCCTCTTCATCCGATAGTGCAATGTACTCATCATCGCTGGTCACCGCCAGACACCTGAGCGAAATGCCATATCAACCGACCCACTATGATAAGTCTATCTTACCTTTGTTTACCTCCTTCAATATCGACAACTCGGTGATTACCAAATACACTCGGTGGGACTAATGTCGGTACCTTCGAAGATCCGGCCAAAGTTTGGTATGAGCAATAGCACACGCACTCCTACCACCATAGTCTTGCCATCGTCTCTACCAAGGCACCCGGACGACTTCTTCCCCCAGCTGTAAACCAGACCGCTCTCCGTCAATATGAACGAATACTAACAAGAATCTTATCAGCCTTGTTGAAGCACGCTCCAACCTTCGTTCCTGCGGCCAACTTCTTGATGCCCTTAATGCCGTTCTCGTAACTGAATACGTGACCATTCCAAACGACAGTATTTCCAAGCATACTACTCAGAGGGAACCGTCACCGAATGAGGCTCCAGCCAAGTCCGATCTCCCCAGTAGTATCTGATTGATGGGAATTTCATTGCGCCCATTATCGCCAACACCTTCTTACACTGCACCCTTGTCGGTGACGGCGATTATGTGATGATCCCCACATACAGCGTCGGCTATCTTAGTGCCTTCCAACTGAAACCAACGTCCGTATTCATCAACATCAAAGTAAGCTCCACCGAGTGGGTAAAGGAAAATCCATGGAGAGCCAGAGTAGAGACGATCAAACAAGTAGATAGACGAGAAGGCAACATTCACAAATAACCCAAGGGCAGCAAGAAACGGAATACTCACCTTCAAGCAGGGAATCTCTCTCGGGTATCTTTCAGCAGAGTACCTGCAAGCTCAACCTGTGCGCACTGTGAAGAATTTACTCAACATACATATCCCCCATAGATTCCTCTCCCAATCCTAACTGACCATAATCATTACGACCAAATACGAACAGTCGACCATTGTTGTCCAGAATCAAAGAGAAGTTGGAGCCGCAAGATACCTGAGGTGGCCGGATTACACAAATACATGGACCATGTCGGGGAGATGATGGCCCTCCTTATAGCACATACAGCATCAAGTGTGTGGTACTCGACCGATGACTAACTATAGGAGAGTTCCTCGAGAGCTACCAAGTCGATGAAATCCCAATTGATTATGGACTTGCTAGGTAATACATTATTATGATAAATATAGAGTTATATATTAAATATGAATTAATACTGATGTATATAATAAAATGTATAAATAAATGACATGCCAATGCACGATACAAGATACAAATAACCAAAAACACTTAAACTGGTATGTAAATGCTGGTATGTTCTCTGCAGCAGTATGATCTACCAGCACTATCACAACCAGGTAGCGTTGCAGAGAGTTCACAGCCTTACCTTTTTAATATGAGCATCTCCAAGGATATCCTGGAAGTACTCCAACGGCTGTGGTTCAGCTTGATCCGATGAATCCCCCAAACCCAGGCTGACAAGAGGTTATCGATAACAATGGTGATACGAAGATACCGCAAGATATTTTCATCAGGTTACCCATCGACGAGCACGCCCTTCCAAACTAGATACCATTACCAGCCCTTTCCCCTCATTACATGCCAAACTCTCCCTTTCCGCAAGTATATACATGATCCGACTTGGTACGGAACATGGAGTGCTGGACTCCAGAGGATACTTCTTCAACTCGTTCACCCAACTCCAACAGCCTCTGGACAGCTTCAAATCTAACGTCAACAACACTTCCACTAAAAAACCTTCACAGTGCGCAAGATACCTATCTCTGTTGTTCTTATCCCCCAGACCTAGCGCTCCTTGTCCAGAGAACCAACTGCCGCCCCAACCAGCTGAATGCACCTAATTGCCAACTACCACACCGACCACCAAACTACCTTACCGCCCCATCCTTTGTTCGAACCATAGTATGATATGATCCACATGAGACATCGGCAGCGAGCTCTGAAAAGCAGCAGCAGCAACGACGACGACGACGCTCAAACGGTTGATATGAAGGATTTAGAGATACATAGCTGGAATGGCGTGTATAAAGACATTATAATAGGCGATGGTTGACAGGTGTAACTGTGTGAAACATGCATCATACTGAGTATGTAAAGAGAGAGCACGCTGTTGGTTTACTTGCTATATTAGGCATCTTTATATAGATTATTATCTTCACATAATCGATTACTTACTGCTGGCCTCAGATCCCGTTAAAGGCTCTATCTCAGCCACTGCTGGTACATCATCAACATCACCCTTCTTCTACAATACACCAAATCATTTCCGACAGCACTGTCATTGTATTACTCCAGAAGAACTGTCTCTTGCCAGTTGACCATATTTATTATTACCAAAGGTAAATACCTTACCCTCAGACACTACCGCGGAATGCTCACCACCACATGCCAAGCTCTCAACAGATGGCACTCCACTAAGCTGGGAGATCTAACAGGAGACCAATATCACTTTAACTAGATATAATTCACACCTTCGTTGGTAGTTTGCTAACTTCACCCACAGTAGGGCCCCCAGTCACTCCCGAACTGGCAGGAGCTCCCCAGCGCCACACTGTGTAGGATGAACCTGAACACGAGGTATAGAACAGAACGCACGATGCTCAGTGCGAAGTCAAGCGAACGTAACCAGCAACAATACCGCTAGCCTATGGCGCATGATACCGACTTCGTTATATATAAAAATACACGAGATACACTTTAACTGTATGACACCCAAGTTATTGAGGCAGGTGAAGGGAGAGAAGGATATAGGAATTACTGGTGTGCGACATGGAGATTCATCGATGCGAAGGAATGATGGGGATTATGGTGATCTACCACCACCAGCAGCAACAACAAGGCACATAGTACTAATCCTATACATTTTAATACGCAGTATAATAACTACCATTGCGACCAGGGACAATAGTCGTCCGTCCTGACAAAAGCGACGATTACGCAACCTATATATATCACTAATAATGGAATCCAGCAGCGAGGTATCGTGAGAGTGTAAAGACTCCACCATAGAGCCCTCTCCTACACAGTACCACAACAACGTTTAGATATTACTGAAGCATCTTAAATGTTGTTGTAGTATAACCGTCGTCGAGGTGCTGAATACCGCTCTTGTGTGCATCATCACAGCAGGAGGCAAGGCAGCACTGGTAGCAGATGATATCATATTATAGGAGAAAAACGATAGTGAGATGGCTGATGATAATGTGACCATTGTAACACAAAAAGGGACAGCTTATTAGAAAAAAGAGAACTATCTATTCCAGACTAGTACATACCCATACACTACCCCCTATCCCTATTATCATCATGCATTAACCTATATTTAGGCGGAACATATCATTAAGACAATATATACCTCCTGATGGGTTCGGGGCAAGATGAAATACCTGCTAACACGGCTTCACGGATCGTAACGACACACGACTCACTTGACCAAATTTAAGAGGATTCTGATTATCATCCACCAACAGATTGCCAGTCACAAACACCACGACACCGTTATTCGAAGGATTAGGCTGGCAGTCTGCCTTAATCACCTAACGCCGACAATATCACAGCTAGAGGTGTCAGAATAATATTACCTGATGCTGTACCTTTTGAAAGGGCAGGCTGACCAGTTTTTGTACGATATTACCCGCTCCTTGGAACTGCTCTCCTTCGAATGTCAGCATTGAGGTATCTACCCGTTACCTAGTAGTCGCAATATTATTGCTTTACCTCCATAAAGTGAAGTAAGATTAGATCTGTTACTGTCGAATGTCCCATAGTAGTGCTGGACAAACTGCTCTCCAATAGACTGGAACTGTGGGTTTATTTGAGCCATCAGGAGGAGGAAAACTGTGAGAACTGTAAAGATACAAAATAGCTCAGATCGCGCGTCTCCAGCACACAGGGGGTGGTTCAGTCCAATAATTTAATACTCAACACAACCGCGTGATAAAGCAGGATAGTGACGGAGTACAGACGAAGTGTTGTCAGCAAAAATTGTTGTGTATGAAAGACGCAACTGAAAAGAGAAGCAGCCTCATTAATGATGATTTAACCTGATCTCCCATAAAATCCCTACGTGTAATCATCTGGTGTTGGTCACTAGTGTTAAAAGGCAAGCTGCTGCTGACCATTATTGCTGACCACGATATCTTCAACAGCACTTCTTCTTTTCCGATCCTCCACCAGTTGACGACGAACCTCCGTTGCCAGCTGCTGCCCCACCAGTGCCTCGACGTTCTGTTAGTTTAACTGCGTTCGAATTGGCCGTTGAATTCGCGTTATTGGTTCGTGGAGGTATACCATTCAATAGACTAAATAGATAGGCGCTTTATTTATATTATAAAGCTAATCTTTATTACTCATAACTGTCGCATACTCTTTCCGCAATTGCTCTAAAAGCCTGTTCCACATTCAAACCACTCTTAGCCGAAGTTTCGAAGAAGGGCATATCATATTTATCAGCTAGAGCTTGTCCTTCCTCCGTTGATACTTTCTAACATATTTTTCTTTACATTCAAATACCACTAGTCGGTACTACCCGTTTGGCCTCCATATCGGCTTTATTACCTACCAATAGCTTCTGGACGGTCTTATCGGCATGCTCATCCAAGTTGCGAACCCAGTAGTCTACATCTGATCAATGAATGGAATCTTTAGGTTGACCTTGCAAGATACACAATAGGTCAAGTTGTGGTACTACTTTTGAAACTCTTAGGGTCGGTCATGTCATAAATGAGTAAAACGCCCATAGCATTGCGATAATAAGCTGGAGTAATTGTTCGGAATCTTTCTTGGCCAGCTGTATCCTATAATAACATCCTACTAGACTGTTTAATATATGGTGTATTACCCATATTTGTAGGCGAACTTGCCTATCCTGCACATTAATAGTTTTCACCCTAAAGTCCACTCCAATGGTAATAACAAAATTAGAATCGAAGCGGTTTTCACAGAAACGCATCAACAGTGACGATTTACCAACAGCTGAAGAGAACAATCGATTTAAGGCGCCCTTGAAGAAGGGTGATAGTACCGCTATCGCCCAAAACCAGAATTCGTGCAGTGGCATCATAGGTTTCATCAGACGCCCCTCCTCCTCCCCCAGCAGCGGCTCCTCCTGATGATGCCGAATCATAATGTGGCATTACTTATGGTTTATTATAACAACAGATATATAATAAATAGATAAACAACAACAACAACGACGACGATCATTACAAACACGACATCAAAAATGGTATAAGGTTGCATCGCTCCGCTAAGCGCAGTTATCTTAGCGTACGCCATTTAATCACCCACTCACCATTTCCGATTTGAGCTCGACCATATGTTAATTGAATCTTGGTTAGATAGCTGCGTGAGGCTTCATTGTTCTAGCCGTTTTCTCGTAGCCTACTCGTTATAATGGACTCCTTGTGAGAGCAGTGATGATTGGTCTTTCGTTCGTAATGCCCCCCACCGTTAATATTCAACGGGAGAATCAGGCTTTTCGAATTCAAGTCAATTAGAGAAAGGTTTTCCAAACTATCTTCGTTGAGTATTGAAAGTTGGCTCAGGACCACAGACGACTGTCTACTACTTTACCTTTGTTCCCCTTTGCGATGTGTTAATATAACGTAGTGTCCATCATATACTTCTGCTCGATAATGGCTCAACGCTTTCGTATCACTTCAATAATATTATCCATACTTCATTTACTACTTACTACAGTTTCCGGATCTAGAGCTCCTCTATCACCAAATGGAGGTCAACCGGCTGGCGGACAGGTGCGAATAGTAGAACACTTAGCATTTACTAAGACCAAAAATGTATCATCAACGTTTTTATTAGGTTAGATGCAGCAAGGCCGTTAAAGCGGACTATGATAACGGCGGACACGTAACATTATCGAGTTAGTCAGATGAACATGTCCGCAACAATATTCAGGAAATATTCCGTGTCGGTGCTGCTTGGCATGATACTGATCCCAATGATCGCCGATCTGTTGATGGTTATGCGATAGAATATGCTTATACCACTTCTTGGAAGTGAGTGGATAATCTATTTCCTCGCACTGTATGTGCTCATTCAGGATTTATATAACGAACACCACCAGCTTGTTCCTTAACGTCGACCCTCTTAAAATGTGCTCTGAAACCCCTTCGGTAGTAAATCATGAGAGAGTCTCATGCGAAGACTATATCACGGCATGCGGCAAAGAACATTTCGAGCCACCACCACCACCTTTGCGGCTAATGGGAGCGAGATATGAGCCAAACCCGATGGAAGCTCTACGCTATATATACAAGGAACTCGAAAGTCGAGCTGATACAGAGTATATAACAAAATACAAAACTGACTTTGAATGGATTACTGGCATCCACATGTATGGAACAAAGGTAAACAATATCTACTTCCTTCATGGTCCCCGGAAGACAAGTTGGTCTTGTTATAAACTATTCTTGAGATGTTAATCTTATCGTGTGCTTCTCAGCAACTCAAGCAACCAGGGCCTTTACGATATGTTAAGCTTCGATGGGATTATGATAAGATGAAATGTGTTCCCTTCCAGTTGAGCGCAGGCGCCACCAGCGAAGCGTAAGAATAAAACGCGCAGTGTCTTATTAATTTATCCGCGGGGGCTTGTAATCGACTTAGTTATGTGGGATAAATGATTACTTTATGGTTTTGCAGACTTCCACTCTTGGAAAAAGACAAGCAATGGGAATACATTGATGAGCTTAAGAAATTAGTTGATGCCACCGAGGCCGTGGACTCAGCATTACCATTGGAAGAGAGATGCCGTTTACAACTTATCCGCTATGGGGATGAAATATATAAACAATATACCGAGAAGGCTAGAACGAAACGTGTCCGATGGGAAGGGCTCGATAACGATGAGGATAAGGCCGAGGCCGCTGCTGCTCTACTCCAGCTTTTAGCCTATGGTTGGCAATAAATCTATTGTCATCTTTATTGCGGGAAATGGATATAAGCACTTGGTCAAGACGTCATTTATCTTTTCACTTGAATGACCATAAAGCAGAAAAACGATGTTGTATAACATGTCTATCTCTGGTGTTGTTGTAAGCAATGAAAAGGTATTTTGTTATTCAGTTTGATTCCTTGATAGCTTAAGCAAAAAACATCTACTAGAGTGGTCCAATTCGGAACATCCGTTGTGTCTTCTGATTACCAACTGTCATACCGTTCTTGCAGAGCGCGTGTGACATTGCTACAAACTCGTTTCGTAGGTTAAAGTAAATACTTGGACTTTCGCCTAAGGGCGTGCATGTCCCGCGACATACAGTCATACGATAACACTCGGACAAAGCTTATATGCAAAGTCATAGGAGCAAACGAGCATACATTTGAGGAACTTAGGCCTAGTGAATCTTGCAACGATGAGGATAATAATAGAGTGGAGGCAAAATGCGATAATTTGTAAAGCACGTGAACGGCTATAAAGTACGATGGTGTAATCCTATTTAGATCAAACACGCTACGGTCTGTGGAAACTACTAAACCCTCCCCATCGTATGGCGGCCGTTGGCCAGCAAGGCAGCTCGTTTCTGGGACAATGCCAAGCTTTCAAACTATAGCAGCGATGCGAAAACTGGACGGTCAATATCATTCAAGAACTCAGCACGCCGTGAAGTTTTATGAGCAACAAGACGGACAAAGCAAACAAAGTCCAGCAGCAAGTGATATAATTCAACAAAGGGACCACGAGGTGACTTGAGGCAAAATACCGTCCATACTGTAAATGTAGGAAGGACCCCCAATACCGGCCGCGCCGGAGGAATCGACGCCAACCGCAAAGCTCCTGCAGGATATGGATACTTGGATGAGCATTAAAAACAGGATCTTATACAGTCACAAAAGAGAAGCAACCAACCAGTTGCCTGCGGGCAGAGCGATGCAGAAAGTATCCGATACGAGTCCGGAGCACCTCGTGGATCGGACTGGTAGGTCGATTTGTTAGCCATGCCGCCGAGCTTTACGAAAAGCCTGTGCCAAGATGATCCCGTTTCCTCGAAGTCATTCTCACACCTTGTCTACGCGATTGGCGAACAGATATCGCTAGACTCTTGGCAACTATATAGATTTTTTTGGGTGAGTGGAAGCGTGTCAGGCGTAGCACTTCGTGAAAGCGGTGGAAACGATGGCGAAGTCATTAGAGTCGGCGAGCAACATTATGGCGATCTCAAAGAGAAGAAGGAGGGATGGGCTTCAACATTACTGAACAGGTGGTGGCCAAGTTCCCATGGAGAGGTTCGGTAGCTGCGGGTCCTTGAAGTATTATCGTGCCGCTATAGGATACGATAAAGCCAGACGTATCATCAGTACATGATAAAGGACATGCTAACGAGACAGTTGGCTCTACAACTGATAACCAGGGCTTCTGGGAGTACTTCAACTCAGCAAAGGATATCATGTAAACAACCGGTTCGAGACGAGAGACAGTAGCTGACCACTTAGGACAACTGCGGCTAAGGCATTCACAGCGACCGTTGACAACACTCCATTACGGGCGGTTCTCTTAAGAGAGTTTGGTGGTGCTGTGGAGGAGCTCATCATAGCCGTTCATATAAAGAAGTAAACTGGTGTTACCGAGAAAGTCAAGCATCACTCAGGTGTACGAATGTCCCAAGCATGGACCTGATAGGTCATGCCGACTGTTACGTTACAGTGCAGGTTGATACGACTGGTATTGCCCGAGACGGCGACTCTTCCGGTCCAAGATCGAAGACCATGTACCGTACACGCACCCGGCAGGTGAGAATATGTTGTCACAGTTACAACGATAGCGATCCGGTCTTCAATGACTGCGTCGAAACTAAACCCCTCCGGGCAGTGGAGCTACTCTCCCCCAATGCAATGCTGAGATTGACAGTCTTGGACTGGGATATTATCAGATCTGACGATCTCGTCGGTGAGTGATGCATCCACCAGCACGATCTCAAGCACTTCTTACGACCAGGCACGTGTGTTTACCCACTTTACGAGACTTTACAGTGCAGTGGAGTAGCACCATATGTCTTGTCACCTCTGAACGGCTACGAGGCGCAATCAGCGACTAGCGGTCCCAGCGCCAAACTATTCGTAATCGAAAATCATCGATCGCCCTTGGTGTCCTGAGTTGCAATACAATTGTCATATTCGAACCAACAGGTGAGGATCATGGTTCGAGCGACGGCAGGGGCTGTATGCGTCATGTTTACACCTGTCGCAATAACGGGTCTCGTGGGTTTCGCTTTCCGTAATGCGAGGCTTGGAGTTGAAGGCAAGCTCGTTAAAGATAAGAAGAACCCCATAGAACTGACAAAGTAAGTCTAGTGCCGAATGCATGCATGTATGGTCTGTGCTAACGCAATTTCGATCTTTCACTTTATTTCGATCTTCTTGTGACAATGGGCATTTCAGCTCAGAGAATGTAAGACGCCCCAGACGCCTTCTCAGCTGGAGCCAAGGTTGGAGGGTCAGAGGAGCATTTTCCTCGCTCAGGTACCCTACACTTGGCGTGTCTGAAAGTAGCATCTATCCAACGGCGTCTTCTCCCGTGTCCAGCACTGGATGGGCTTTATGGGATGCAGGCCGGCAAGCGCCACCAATCCTGTGTCGGTCTGACAGGAACCTGTATTGCTCGGGATCCCTGTCGGATGCGTACCTGCGACTATTGATAGGTACTTTCATCTGGCGCTCGTAGCGTCGCCAGACAACCCGGTCCCTTTGATGCATTGCGGTATAAAACTGAGCGCCTTGGAAGAATCTTGTGGCATACGAGGGCGGAGGCTCTTCAACAGGTTAGTAATTGGTTAAGCTACGCGCTACCCAAAATGCGTTATCTTATCATTAACGAGGATTATTCATAGTTACTCGGATCTGGATCTTCGCAAGACCAGACTTTACGCCTCAGCAGAGGTTCGATTGCTTGCGCCACCGCCAGTAGCAGACGCCTCTACATGAACTGTTTTATGCGGGCTGATACGAGGGGACCGTGTATTGTTTCGGCTGATACTTGAGTCATGATATCATACGATCGGAAGCGTGCAGCATACATGTTCGTTATCGAATTCAACTCTTGTGTTACAAGAGTGGTACGCGCTCGCGTAATATACCCGATGCAGGATTCGAACCTACGACCATCTGCTCCGTAGGCAGACATTCTATCCAGCTGAACTAATCGGGCTATAGCTAGTTATAAGCCTAAGCCTGATCACCCCTACCACTGTATAACGAGACAAGAGTAGCAATCCAACGAAAGGCATTATTTATTCATGCTCTTCGGCGACCTACCCCGTGATTGGGGCCTCTGGTGTGACGAAGATGCCTTCTGCATTCCAGGAACGAAAACTCTGCTCTCTTTAACCTGGCATGCATATAAAGCTCGAGGCAGCTGCAACAACAAGCAGCGGCACTGAAGGTTTGACCCTAACCTTAGTCAGCCTCGCCCGTCTTCCTTTGTCTTCTTCATTTGACTGCATTGCGCCGTCAATTATATCAGACATAACGCGTTGCCGGCCTGAAGACAAGGAGCGGTCACCGTAATGTCCCCACTAGCGTGCTCTTCCGCACTGCTGAATCCACAGCCAAGAGTCAGACAAAGACGTTCTTAGTAGACGGAATCCAAAAGTTCCAAGTCTTTACTTTCCTCTTGGCTGTAAAGCTTGATCGGTAGCAGCGGCCGTGTTCCACGCTCGATACAGGTTATTGTCAGAGAGGAAAAGTCCACGTCACATGAAGGATCTCCGGATGTGTTGAAGAAACCGACAGCTCCAGAGCCGATGCTCGCTTGGAAAGTAATACGAACCTTGAAGCGACTATTCAGTTCTCACCAACATGCACGAGGGATTCCTCCTCCTGCATCGGAGGAAATGGGGGCCTTACGTGCCTCACCTTCCTGTTATTGAGAAATGCCACTCCCTGATTTCCCTGCACAAGAATCTCCCATTGTTCGTCGATCCCTTTTGATGATGAAGGGTAGACAGCGGTAGCTGATGGAGAAACCAAGCGAGGGAAAGCATGTAAATGATTAAGCTTGTTCAGGCCCTCACTCAGCGGCTTGCACACAAGGTCCCGTCCACCAAGCCGGTAAACTTGGCCGGAGGAGGCTTTGCCTTCCACCCATACCGATAGTCCTTGGACCCCTTGCGACTCTTTCGACGAGTGGATCAGTATGCCAGTGTCTGAGGCAGTTGCAAGACTCTACTGTTAAGCCGCGGCCATCGTTAGCAAAGTCCTGCCGTAGTAATGGTTCCGCAAAGACGACTAACAGGGGAGGACCTTCCCGGGAGGTTCATGGTGGTTGCCGAGCTATGAAGGGGTACAAACTGCTACGCGTGATGTGTCCCACGTGAACATCTATTTGAGGAGCTCTGCTCATCGTGCGCTAGTGAATAACTGGAAAGGCCCTATTGTTTGTAGCAATGCCTTACTGATTCCTTTCTGAACCTCGTCAGTTGCGTGCACCCTAAACTTGATAAGATAATGCTTCAACTCTGGACACTTGAGCCAGTAGACTGGTGTGTCGGGCTGTAGCGTGAGGCACCATGGCCCGAGAACGCACACCTGAAGATTTGCCTTCAAGAAGCATTACCCAGCTTGTGGGTCTCAGCGTATCTACTTCGTTGCCAGCCTTTGTAGTAGGAGCTAGATCTTCCTCATGCGATGGACGCTTCATTCGCTGTACGGATGAAAGGCTGATAAAGATACATGGACAGACCTGGATAACAACCAAATATTGAAGTGCCACAGGATCAGGAACTCTAGCTTCAGAGACAGCGTGTCCGAGTGGTTAAGGAGGTGGACTAGAAATCCACTGGGCTCTGCCCGCGCAGGTTCGAATCCTGCCGCTGTCGAATTATCTGTACGATAAAAAGCTTCTACTAGAAACCTGACGAGCCGTCAGTGACGAGTTACTACGCACCGAGAATACAATGACAACCTAGCATAGTAACTTTAAAAAACTACGCCGCAACAGTATGATCGAAACCTCGTATAACTGATAAGCTGGAACGACCGCCATTCCTCTGACGACTTCCGAAGTAGTCATCGAAGAATCAAAACTCTTCATTCCCGACCGTAAGTTATAATTTTCCAAATCCTTATATTACTAAACTCCCGAAAGCGACTAAGGTAGTAGGACAACAGCAATTTCGGTAATCCTGTTGTGGCTGCATAAATATATTAGATATCGTTGTTCACTAACAACACAAATCCCTTCTAGTAAAAATACGACTACCAGAATAACGCCTTATAACCGTGATTATGTAAAATGATATCAACTTTGATAAACGATAGCACGGTAAGCGCTCATAAGGACACCGATGGTAACAATAAGCAGTTTATTCATCCGCGAGATTACGTAAGAGTCCCATCTACTCAGCAGGTCACATCCTGCCAGCCGCCACCAGATGGTAGTGGTCTCGGCTGCCAGAGCGGCTTAGTGGGAGTTATAATATCATTATCTAATAGTTCTTCTGACTCTGATGATTCGGATTCACCAAGCAACAATGCAACAGACCATTTGCCGCTTCCTTTAAAAATGAGCCTCCCTGAGCGTTTAGCCTCAAGTGTCACCGGGCAAGGTTTGCCGTTCACAATGAACTCGACAATCTTGAACATTGACCCTGAGTCATCCACACCAAGTACTAGGGAAATGACGTCACCAACATTCATATCACAGACTCCATCCTGGCACAGTCGCCCTCGATCCCACTTCTTCCCCGTTGTGCTGAAGCCCACAGAATCAGCGCACTTCCTGCGAGTGGCTTCCTGCTGAACTCCGGGATACTTCACACGACATAGGCAATCCTCTGCGTTGCACTCAGTGAGCCCAAAACTCAGAATTCTCTCCAGCTCCGTGATGCGCAAAGTCACCCTACGGGTCTTCAAGTCCTTCTTATCGCCGTTAAGGACCATTTCAATCCCTCGCCATGGAGGTATCTCTCCGCGGTAGTAAAATGGGTTCGATGATATCCTCCAAAGCCTATCATGCCGAAGCACCTCAACTGCCGCGTCTGTTCTGTAGATTGTGAGCTCGTCTGATGTCACGCTGTCGATCTCGTTAACATCCGCCGGCTGCCTTGTAGGAGAAACTTGGGGCTCACTCGGCGACCAGACCGCCGAGGGCTTTGCATCGTACCGAGTCTCGGCTTCCTGCACAGTGTACCGCCTGGCCTTGAAACCCCGGCAGAAGTCGTCAGCAGGACCCAGCAGGGGTCCAGCGCTATAGGGAGCGTCACTAATACGAAGATACCCTTGTTGAGTGGAAGTGCTGACTCGAAGGAAGAATGCACCAGAATCACAGAAAAGCATACCGACAGGATTAGCAAGGGAGAGGGACAGCATTGTGTGAGGAGGCAACTCCACCGCTTCCCTTGTGTGTTGTAAGGCGGGGGCTGGGTAAAGCAAAGCGAGCCTGCGGGTCTGAGAGCAACTAAATAAAATCCAAAGGAGAATAATGCCTCCAAAAAGGCAGAGTGGAGATTGCCGTGACCAGAACACACAATAGGAAGCGCTTCAAAGATCAATAATCCACTTATAAACCAAAATTGCACCAGCGAAGAACGCTCTGGTTTTCCTAACCAGATGTAACGCATCTTACCTTTAACGGTATAGCCGAGCAGGCATGCGATGGACTTCTAGATGTCGAGCTTCCCAGCGACATCGCCTTCAACCGGCACAGGTTCTTAGTGCCGTAGTCTGACAGCTTGAGTATCACGAAGTGCTCTTGTACGTATTCAACCCATCTTGCCCGGAGATCCTGAAAGGTAACAGCAGCTCTGATAAAGTACCGGAGGCATTGAATTGCATACATGTCAAGAGCCTCCCTCAGGACTGGTATGGCTCTCAAACTAATGTATCAGTTAGGAGTAAAGTGAAGCTCGTGTCTCGAGGACCCTCTGTTTTTGTAGTAAAAACCGTAGCATCTACGTTGTGAACCACACCGCGTCACATCACACTCTGTGATGTGACGCCCTCTCGAGCCTCGGGAATTCATGGAAGGCCAAAGAGTTACAGATAAAGCAAGGATGGAGAAGTGCTCCTAGCCTCGTTGAATCTAAGCCACTCACGTAGTCATCAAGGACTGTCATCATTCTCGGATCTTCTCTAACCTTGATAACCTCAGGATTTTCCAGGACCCTAGTCCAATGTGGAGTCGCTGGATCCCCCAGGGCTACACCAAAGATAGCTTCACTGAAGAACTCTCCGACCATATCTCTGATAGATGCATTAAAGTTGCCATTTTGCCAGCCTCCTTCCCTAAGGTCCCATCCATTCTCTCTAAGGGCGCACAATGCCTCGTCGAAGCCCTTCAGAACGGCTCTTTCGCTTTGTTTCATCCAATGCTTCTCACCAGTAGTATCGAATCGTCTCAAGGTGCTATTTGTCACCAAAAGCCTCTGACCATCACCACAATGGAGAAACAGGTGGTAATGCTGGTTAGCCTCGTGCCTCGTGGCTGTTGCTTGGACGATGCCCTCGAAGCTTAGAAGCTCATCAACCCAGCGATGATTTGCGACAAACACCTTCCAATCGAAGGAGCGCCCATCGCCTAGGCTCACTTCGTTATCGAAGGGTATATCAGATGCTTTCGAACCGTTTGTTAGGATGCGCACTGCTTTACAGCACTGCTCCCAGCTGGGCACCATGTAGGGGTCCGTGATGAACTGACGATAGTTGTCCTTACTTACAACGCTCACTGGCATTATTTGAATAATAAAACTAACGATTAGTTGTAGTATAATTGCCTTCTTCAGCAGATTTCGATAAAGTTCCCTCAGCGATCACAAACGGTGTGCTTAAAAACAAGTCTGCCGAAAGTCAACCACAATATCTTAAAATTCCGAGGGGGACTTTACGGGAATTTCCCCAAAAAGCAAATCCAAATTATTGCACGAACTCCTTCACTTTAATGTCGGATTTACGCTTGCAATCACCATCAACATCGCCATCTCAATATCACTTCACATTAATAATATCGTAGAGCTTTGCAGCGACATTCCTGATGCTAAATACGAAGTCCTCGTCCTTCTACGGCGGCGGCCGATGGCTTAGAACTACTCCAATGGAGACACTAGACTAATATGTTGCGATGTGTGAAACAAGCAGCCCTCGAATGGTAGTGGAGATTCCACACTGTGGAACTGTAACAAACAACAAATGTAAAGTAAGAAAATATGAGACACGTCTAGTGATGAGAATTCATGAGCAGGCGGTCATGCTTCAAGATATCTTTTCCTCTTTCTTCTGCTTACGACTTGAAGAGGTATATAAAAGAGTGCCGGACAACACCAATGTGACACCTGTGAGCTTTCCAGGAGTTAGAGCTTCGTCGAACAAATACGCACATAGGACCATCTGTACCTACGACAACTACTAGGCGAAAGAAGATCAAATATAGCAGTGACATACCACAGGTGGCCGGAGACGGGGCTGGAATGGGATTTATTGCACTAAAATTTTTACGACGGATTTGAGTTCTCCAATGTTCTAGGATCTTAAAACTGTATAGCTTAACGTCTGGGGTGACTGCGAAGAAAAAATACAGCACGTCTAAAATTTGCGCACTTTTTGCGCGCAAAATGGGGGTCGCAGGCACGAATCCCACCCAGGACATTTTTAAAAACTCACAATCTCAGTAGCCAAAAGACTCCATGGCTGACATATATGATATTATAGAGCCATATCAAGTACCCAGAAAAATCACCAGAGCAGGACCGAGAAAAAAACTCGACCTGTCGGCTGTAGCATGAATCGTGTAATAAATAGGTGAGCACCGCCTATGTAATCCGTGCTAGCTCCAACTTGGGAGTGGTGCAACCTCCAAACAGTCTCTCTTTCCTCGCGCTCAACACCCTCGTTTCCTATTACATCCAATAATGTTTCTGAAGATCCCGGAAAAAATTGTGAAGACGGCTGATCCTCACCATATTGACAACCTTTACCGTGTTTGCCGCTTCTGCCATAAGCGAGTGACGTCATCGAGGGGTAAACCTGTCGGCTCCCCAGGCAAGAAGACCTGCGACAGGGCTAGCCGTTTTTATAATATCGACTTTAAGCGCGAGATCACAACCACACTACTACCCAAGATCCTATGCAAGGGTTGCACCCGACGCCTTACCCGGTTTGATTCGCAACCTGATACATACGAAGCATGGAACAGGGACGAAAGATGCTTCGTTGATGCTCTGGCTTTCGATGCTGACGGAGTGGCTACTCGTAGTAAAGCATGTACACAAGGAACTCCTTGTAAGGTTTGTCAGATTGTCTCCAATCGTGAGTCGAACCAGTTGCAGGCAAAGCGCTCGGATGCTCGAAAGCCAGGCAGGCCACTGGAGCAGTCTCCACCAAAACCTATATGCAAGAAGTGTGGTCTAGATTGGTTCGACCACGATAGTGTGACCTGCAGGCGAGTTATGAAGAGACCTGCTCATGCTGCTTTGGCGGGACGCCTATTCGGTGAACGAGTGGCGGCTAGAGGCTTTACTAAGCAGCTTGTGCAGGAGCACTTGCGTGACCAGTTCACTTCCGAAGCCGGTGGATTGAGCTGTTCTACAACGCCTCAGCGCTCTGGTGTGAAGCTCAACAGTCATGAGTATCTAGGTATCACTCCGGCTCGCTACGACAATTCCTCTCCTGGCTTGTACATTTCTACCGACTCTGCTAGAGACCTGCTAAGGCTAGGTCATCTCGGTCTCGGCAAGAACAGTGCCCGCCGGTTGTGCACTATTCTTGCCCGCGAGGGCATCTACTTTCCAAATGGAGGTCTCGAGGCATGCAGAAGCGAGCAATGGGTGGTGTTTGGTCGTATATTCCGCACCGAGGACCTTATCCTCGAAACTGACCGGCAAGCGGCTTCTTGCAAGGCTTGCAATGCAAGCACCCCTGTCCTTTCTGCTTGTGGTCTAAGGGCACTCGGTGTACTGGGCAGCCTCCGAATGGCAGAACGTGGGCCCTCCATCAACATCACCTTGCGGACCGTAAGTACAGTGTGGTGAACGAGCCAAGTGTACAGTGGGATGGTTCTCCCATGGAGGTCCTTTCATTGGCACCCTTGCATCTGCTTTTGGGTATCACTAATAAGGTGTTCAAGGAGGTGTGTGATCTTGAGTCGGACAGCTCGCTTGCTAAAAAGCAGAAAGCTGCCTTGCTCAAATATGGTATTAAGCGTTCGGCTTACTTCCAGGGTGATCTTCAAGGCAACGAATGTGCACGCCTTCTAGACGCCGTTGCTAATAATAAGGTCCCTTTCCTGCGTGGGAAACAGCTGAGGTTGAAGGTGAAATGCTTGCAAAGCTTGAAGGTTGTCAAGGACAAGTGCTTGGGTCTGGTGAGAGTCGATGGTTGGGATCGGGCTATTCATGACTTCCGGGAAGCATGGGAAGCGAGCGACTTATCCTGGACACTGAAGGTTCACATACTGTGCGACCATGGCATTGAGTACCTACGGGATTTCGAGAGCGACAATGCTGCTGGCTTGGGGCTATCTTCCGAGCAGTCCGGCGAGTCATTGCATGCCAGGCTCCAGCGGATCTGGGATATGAGATTTCGAGTAAACCCCGAGAACCCCCTCTTCGGCTCTCGCCTGACCGACTGCATGGTCGCCTACAACTGGAGCCTGCAGTGGGATGAAGGTGGACGACTGCGACGCTCAGGCCAGCAAACGTCCAGCAGCGACTGCAACACTACAAGCTGCAGCGGAGTTTCGGGTATGGAGCATCTTTCCGAGCTGTCCTAGCTCCTGTAATTTTTTTATAACATCTCACAGTTGCTTCGTGATATGTAGTAGCCTCTGAGTTGTCAATAGACCCGGTTTTGGAGGACTTCTTAAAAATGTCCTGGGTGGGATTCGTGCCTGCGACCCCCACTTTGCGCGCAAAAAGTGCGCAAATTTTAGACGTGCTGTATTTTTTCTTCGCAGTCACCCCAGACGTTAAGCTATACAGTTTTAAGATCCTAGAACATTAGAGAACTCAAATTGGTTGTAAAAATTTTAGTGCAATAAATCCCATTCCAGCCCCGTCTCCGGCCACCTGTGATACGGGACAACTGATTGGTAGGAAAAATATACAACTTCAGTTTTCAATGAAAACGCCTGCAACAAAGTTTATATAGGAATGTATACAACATTGCCAGTTCGCTCGAAATGCATCTATGCCACACCACATGGAGTAGCATTAATGAGCAGAATGAAAGGAGGCATTGCTTCGGGTTTAGGATACTTACCCCTCCTCTAAGTGCTGACACAATGCTATAGGTAACAGTTGATGTAAATGTTACTTGTAGTACAACAGCTAAGTTGAATAGAACAGCCAGTAGAGCTGAAAGAAGGCATTGAGAGACTGACAGCAGCAGCAGTAGCAGCATTGCTAGTTACTGATTAGAAAGACTCTTATCATATATGAAATGTCAAAGGCGAGGTTTACAAGGGACGATTCGGCGTCAATGTAGATGAACGGCAGGCCCAAGAGTGTATACCTGATAACACAGAAATCAGTTGAAAGCCACTTCACACTGTACAGGTCATCAGTGTAGTAGGGTTTACAAAATGATAGGACTGAAGAGTGATGTTAAGGTAGCTTTCGGGTTCCTTAAGTGGCTCAAACAACGTACCGAATCCCTCACCGAAGGGTCACAACTGCTAACAACGGCGAGCCGGCCTCAAAAAAGCCACCAACACTCCGTCGAAGCTGCTTTACTTACTGCCAACATCAACATTCTATGTACTCATATGCTACTGAAAGTATAATGTGCGATAGTGTAATAACAACCACCACCAGCATCTTGTCTATATAACTAATCTCGATCTATAACGTATCTCTACGATACAGTAGCGCGGTGGAAGAAGTACACAATGGCTCTACGATGCATTTCACAGTGCAGTAGATCATCATCCCGCAACTGAAGTGCGCGCCAACGATAACCTCGCCAAATTTCAGGCTAGCAGCTGTTGCAGCCACCGTTTAACTCACGCAGCATTAGTAATAAACACTGTATCAAGAGGACTCAGGGGCTTTATATTGTCTTTTCCATCATTTCCTTTATTGACATCGGCTAACTTAATAACCAATGTGTGCACGGCAGTGACTAGCGAGGCCAGAAAACCCTGAAAATTGAGATAGGCCGATCTTGCAGCATAGATAGTGCCCGCCGCGGATGGAGCCCAGATGGACGTATGACTCATATAGGGGCAAAGAAAGTCGAAAAAAAGTAGTAAGAGGTTATATTTACATATCGCAACTCAAGCAACAATGGCTACTTCCGCGCGAAGATGACAACATAAAAGCCTTCCTGAAACTCCACGGGGAAGATGCATTCAGGGAGAGCTGATAATGCTGTATGAAAGGTGATGGCTCCCCGGAGGCTTACAAATAGCGCACCAGTCGCGGACACGCTGATCTTGTCGAACACAACAGTAGACATGAAGCCGGCTGTGACAAGTAGGCATCCTAGAATCTGATAAAGGATGCGACACGGGCTGTTGGCCACGACATGACCGACTGGCAATCCTGCAGTTGTCTGGGAATGTTTTGGTAGAAAGAGCCAGGACAGGACCACCGACATAGGAGTGTTCAGCGCACGCGCCACAACCTGACAGAAGTGCCAGCCGAGAGACAGGCGCTGCGCCTACTTGGAAGCTACTAGCATCAACCCGCATCAAGCATAACGAAGCGAAGACCAAGCTCATAGAGTTAACAATACAGAGGTCAAACGACTGATAGAGCAGCTGCTAAAGGCAGCCTCGAAGGGGATAGTATGGTACTTTAAACAGAGCCTTAACGAACACACTCGGCGATTGGGATACTGTGAGTCCCATTGGAATAGCTTTATCTGAGGAGGATACATTAACTGCTGTAACTGTGGTTAGAGCGTACTAGCTGTCAACAGGCAAATAACTGCCAATACTGATTGGAGCCATAAGGACAGGAATGGTACGGCCTGAAAGCTGCGAGCTGATACACCAAAGATGCCTTCTGCTGCTGGAGCAGTAAATGTAGAGCATGCGAGGAAATACCGTGAACGCATTACCAGAATTGACGTTATAACAGTGCGTGTTCAACCAGGGAACGCATTAAATCACTGTTATTCATTGTGCGCCGCTCGTTCCCTTGTACATGCGTGCACAGCTAAATCCCCCTGCGAATGTAAGCTGAATAAGAAGAAGCCTTTGTAGACTCCCTTCTCGCCTTGTGTTCGTCTATATGAACGAGGAACAAGCAACAGCCACTAAATGTCCCCCCTGGAATCTATCTTCGGGTTCAAGGAACGTATTATCCATAATATCCACACCGCTACTAGGTGGATCTAAGTGGATCAGGACCAGACTTACATATAGGTCAAGGGTAAGCTTATTAGCAACAACCATAAGGATGGCACAGGAGGCATAAAAGGAACTAACTCCGACCACTTTAACTTCTTCACCAAGTATACCAGCATTAGATGAACAAGCTAAACAACTTATAACCATTCTGATCAAAGGGCATTTACTTACCGACTCCCGAAGGCTTTCGGAGCTCTTCTAATGTATTATCCGGATGTGATACTGTCATTAAAATGGACTGCAGTTAAGAGTTCTACAACACTATGCGGCTTCCAAGGCCTCCTAGGATATTAAACTGTAGAAGATGTAAGAGTGTCCCATTACACATCTACTTCCCTTATCAGTTAACAACCAGCACTAACGGTGGTACTGACTGGCAGTGTTGAGGGGTATTTTACAGTGTACTGTGGAGTATACGCTAAATCTCTGTAACTAATTTCGCTATCTTTTTAACTATGATATCCGGCAGGAACATTAGTCTCATTTTCACCTGGTATTGATGAATGTACTTTGTTGGATACGAGCCGGCATGTCTGCTCATATGGTATCTCATAATAAACCATCCCTTCTTATTCAACCCTTATCTTTGACATAACTAACTCAACTCCTCTAACCACTTCGAAAGCTCTGAAATATCCTGCCGTAGTAGTAGCATCATCACCTTCTTGTAGCTGGTATACCCAATGGCTCCATCATACCGGCCTTCCTTAAAGCCCAGGGGATGAAACGGACAGATACTAGAAACACTGATGCCACTCTAAAAAGAATAACAACATATACACATCTTCTACGAGCCAGTGACATCGTGGCGACCACAGAGATACACAATCGGCAACAGCAGGAGAAGGCAAACATACATAAAAAGACGAAAGCCGATGAATGGAGACTAAGTAGGTGAGTAACAAACAACAATATAATACTATATGGTTCTATATATCATACACTACTATTATCAAATGTAGAGGTTGATATTCACAATATTATATTCAATAACAAACTGCCAATTCATTTATGTAATACACGTCCTATATAAAATAAATAGTATAAACGTGTGAGAGAAGTCTAATAAGCACTATTATGGATAACAGGCATCCCAACATAAGTTACACCGTATTAGCTGCTGCCTACTGAACCCTACGTAGCTTTACCAACTATCTTACTGTATTTTGTAAATAAATTCCTTCTTGGCATAATCCTCAGGTTTGGCTACTCCACCACCACCACCTGTACCAGCTGCTGCACCGCTTCGCTTAAGATTCCACATAGTATGAGGGACAATACGATAACAAACTGAGGGACAACAACAGACATTTCGAAAGAAGTCAACACAAAGCGAACCACCGAGGAAACCCCTCACAATAAGCCATGCGTCTTCAGCTGCTGGTTACAATGATGATGATGCTGCAATAGGATGGCCACCCACCTCCACCTCTACCAATGACCACTAGCAATAATACCATTTATTAATTATTCAGTAGTAGTAAAGCTATGTACAAAATATGTAACTATGATGCTGCGAACTCTTCCCCTGAAAAAGAGCATTCCAGCCGATACACTTTATCTAACCGACCAAGGCCCTCTGCCACGGGTGGCAGCATCTCCTTAGTCCGACGAGATTCCATCTTCTTCCTATTTCGAACCTCCTCCAGTTCCTCCTGTAAGTTACCTATCTTCTGCTCTATCAACATAACCTAAGTACACTATAGTGACAGCTTAGGATAAATACATTGATTAAGGCTTTAACATTATCCGGAATAACGAAGCCTCGAATAGCAAATGCTATCCAAATGCCCACCTATTCCACCCCTCAAACATATCGGTGGCCAGCGAGTAGATCCACTCCACAGCGGCACAAGATTTATGTTCAAATGACAAAGGCGACCATAAATTTACATTAGTGTAAGAGTGGACTACCAGAATAGTAGCCTCGAAGAGAATAAACAGACCGTATATATAAACTGCATTCAACACTACTCTATGCCACCTACTACTATCAACCACCACACCGCCTATATCTATTACACCACCACGAGCAGCCCCTAGCTCCTCCTCCTCTTTACTACTACTACCTGATGCTTGAGCTCAAACAATGCTGTTATCATAGTATCCCTCTTCTTAGGGTCCCATCCAATAGATCCCTTCTCTTGTGTTTTGGTCGAATCTATGGAAACCATTCAACCCACCAGCATCAGCAGTGCTACCACTGCCACTGTTCTCCGCCTGCTGTAGGATATCCTCGTACTTCGATTTCATGTCCACAAAAGCCTCCTCGTCCCCGCCTAACCAACCAATATCTTCTAAAATACCACAACCTCCCTCTAACCTTTATCAGGATGCAGCTCCCTTGACTTCTCCTTATATGCCTTTTTCAGCTCAGCAATGTCACAGTTCTCATCCAGCCCAAAGAAAGCAAAGGCGCTCAAGCCTATCAAATCTCCTCTACCATCTCCTTGATAGACTCGCCATCACCTTTAGCTTCTTTGATTTCCCTTTCAACATCCTCTAAATGCCTTCCTTTCTGCCTCACATGAGATGCTACCACTTCCAATACATTCCTTAACCCAACATCTGTAAGGTCCGTCGTCCACCTATATCCACTTATACCTTATGAATAACAAGCAGCCTCTTCTTCAAGTACCTCTCAACCTCATCCTTCCCACTGCTTAACAGCCACTTCAACGCTATACTAATAGGCACTTCCATGTTACTACTATTCTTAGGGGCATCCTTCACAGGTGATATAACTAGGCTACCGCCGCTACCCTCATCATCCTTGTCACCATCATCAGTGACATCACCGTCCATCACTACCTGACCAACGGTTATATGACTATTGATATTTGAAACGAATGTCAACATATCACAACAAATCTACTAGGAAATACCACCACTAAGGTACCTTATATACGCTAATACATATCAAAATCCATTTCATCGTACCCCTTACTTCATCATCATCCTCCTCATCCTCCAAAGGTTCCCCATCCACGCCCTCCTCCTCCTCTTTAATAGGATCACCACTACTTACACCTTCACACCTCGTACCATTACTACTATAATCAGATACTCCCTCAATACGGGTAGGTGAACTGCTACTACCGTTACCCCTACTATCATCCTTAACAGGAAGAGGAGGAGGAGGAGGTGAGCAGCACCCAGCGCCAACACCCGGGACAACCTGGCCCACACTGCTCATGACCCTGACCGACGCAGACGTGTTAAGGCCACCACCGCTCAAGCCAGCGGCGGGGGCTTCAGTCGGTCTAGGCAAGCTGTAGGCTGGCAGGCCGCTGTAGAGGGTCTTGCTATCATAATAACTCTTACTCGTAGGGGATGGTCGTGATGCCTAATAAAAATTACCTTTCATACCGACTTTCCCACAAGCACTACAAGATTGACACTAGAGGCGCTGCTGCCGAGCCCCACTGGACGGGTCTGTACACCAGTGCTGGCTATGTAACCCAGACAATCACGGCCAGGCAATACTGGTGATACTGGAGGGAAGTTACTAAGTCATCCCATCAGCATCAACCACCAAGTGAGACCTACCTAATAGAGCTGCCCATCACAGTGAAAGCTGTACTAGCAGCCCCAGGCATTTGGGGCCAATTGGTGCCTCGTGTAGGCGACTGGGATCTATAAGTACCCGAAGAAGCCATCGTATGTAATACTGCTGTTGCTGCTTTTGGGGTATAAACGTTACTATACAATAGGCTATATCACTAAAGCTCTCCCTACCTACTTCGGTGCTCCACTAGAAGGGCTTGGCGAACTCTTAACAACAGTTCTAATAACTCTCCGAACGACAGGAGGAGCAGGATTCCCGACACTGCCCGATGCTCTACAATGGACGCCGCCAACATACAGCCCTTAACCGCGGCTTACCTGCTCGCTGTGGTGTCGCTAGTGGCACGAACAGTACTAGTCCTCAATGGCGACACCGATCGACCACCAAATACTGTGGCCGCTGGGATACCAGCCTCACCGGTGAAGCTTCTGGCCTACCATGAATGATAGAAGAGTAGATGAGAGAGCGGTATGGCACTTGTTGGGTGCTCCAGCTCGTCAAGTCTTGAACCATTAACAATCAGAATAAAAAAAATCGATTACTAGGGCGGGCGCTAATTTAAAAAGTTATACACCAGTGCATTTGGTAAAGAGGATTGGTTCCTTAATGGAGAGAATGCTAGTCCTAACAGAATAGATATAGGCTGGAACAGAACAGGTAGAAAACCAAAGCCAAAGACCCAGCGAAGCCGAAAGGTCCCTGGTTCGAACCCCACACCCTCCATTTTTAAACTCCACGCTGTGTCTATTGTATATCATGTTGACGTGTGGACAGTAGTAGTAGTTGCTGATGATGATGCTGCTGCTTCACTTGACGTTAATTTTACACAGTGATGGTATGGGAATGAATAATGTTAGAGATGTCATGCTTTTCTTCGACGATAAAATAATAAATAGCTATTGCTGGTCACTATGCTTGATGGTGCAGAGCTCGGCAACTCCGACACGTGAGCTGATAACAAATAGGACAACAGCAAGGAGGTGTGCAACTTACAGTCATCATATCTCCACCATCGACCATCTCCTCCGCAAACATGCGCAGTGTAGTGGCCGAAATCTATCGAACTGGACCCCGAATGCTCTATGGTAGCGTACCTGTCACACCGACATTTCCCCCAAAATACTAATGGTGCGGTACAAATCATAAACATCTTGTCCGACTACGAAGCCCTCAATAGGAGCATCCACTCTAAAGGTAATCTTCCTTGCCATACCCGACATGGACCATGTAAACCGCATCAAGCACATCACCTACGCCGGTAATATCTCAGCGCCGGGGGCACTTTGTTACCAAAACAGTGGGGAGCTCCTCGAGGTCCATACGCTTCTGAGCGTCCACTTTACGTTTGCATTTATCACACGTCCACTGCTCGTCCCCTAAACAGGCTTTATTCCTCCCTAGTAGCATCATAACATCACCTTTTAACAGTTCTTCCCTCTTGAATTGCTCCAGACACTCCCCCAGTGTAGGTGCCATGCCAACTGATCGGCTCAATGGCAGCGGGAGGACATAGAACAGCTCCCTAAAACCGTCGATTCCAAGCAGCCCGCCCGTACAGTACCATATATAGCTACTTTGTTCGGCTCTCATAGTCACATGCACTACAGTGGACAGTCGAGAGATAGACTCCTCTAAATGCATTGGAAATCGCGCTCTGCACAGAAGGGGTAGAGGATGTCGCCGTAGAGGGAGGAGGAGGAGGCCTGAGATCTGCCATATTTTCCACGTCTTGAGCAGAGCCCCGAAGGTCCAATTAATCTTTGCAAATTTCACGGGTTTTCTACTGAGTTATACAAGCCATAATAAGCCCATATCCCAGTACCGACTTATCCTTTTTCAACAGCCTCAAGAGTGAGCTCTTAGATGCTGCCCTCGAGTCGCTCTTATCCACACCAGACGCCCCGCCCATCTCCGTATTGAGGGCGTCCAGTATGTCACTCAGAAGCTCCTGAGCATCCTGCTGGTTGTAGCCAGCCCACTGCTTGTTCCTCCTGAAAGAATCTTTCTCCACCACGAAAGATACTCCGAAGGTTGATAGCCGTGCCTTTTCTACCTGCCCATAACCCTCTTAAATGCCTTTGGTTCCTGGACATCCTTGCTACTTCCTATACGTAACCATTCGCCATCAGCGCTCATTGTTCCTACTACCATAAACGTCCCTGATGAGATCTCCGAAAGCCGCGCAAACAGCTCCATTTCCGTAACCATCACTCCCAGCCGCCACAAAGCTGTCATACCTTCCGAAGTGAGTGACAGCTAGAGGTGTCAGAAAGTACCCTACAGCTCGGTAGTGTGCAATAAGCACTGCAACACCGCGTTCATGTAACAGGTATTTCCTAGGTTCCTTAAACCCACCAGGCCCCCTTCAGGAACGAACGGTGAAGACGAAGGTGAACAGTCATTGCTGCACTTAGCAGCTACTATGGCATCTGTGCCCATCATATCAATGTCCCAAATCACTATAGTACCTTTACTTAGAGATGCATCATCATCATCATCAGCTACAACTGGTGCCTGATTAAAGCCAAGTCCATTCCACCAGCCGCCCTACTACCTTATCAGAGCTTTTAGGTGTCGGCAATGCCTGCTTCATTAGTGGACTTGGCTCTGATGGCTCTGATGGTCACCCTACTGTATATTCCCATACAGTACTACTACTACCTGGCACCCCTGTTATCTTCTGACTAAAGTAGCTGCCATCAGCAGTAGAATAGCTTCCCGCAGAGCTACTAGCCAACGAGGACAGTCTGATGGTATCTTAGCTCCCACCTTACCAATCCCACCTACCCTCGACCGTATCGTCGATCAAGACTGAAGCTGCTCCCCGACGATGGCAGGCCTGCAGCGGGTCGTCTGTCCGCTCCTATGGAACAATTATAACCTTTCCAATTTCGAGCCTACCTATCATCCCCGAGGCAGCGCTTGAAGAAGTCCGCATATGCATCGGTCGAAAAGCGGCCGATGTGCCCCTAGACTGCGGTATGGTGGAGCTCAGACCTGTTCAGTATGACAATGATGATATTGAAGTGAGATACCAGTTGGTGTGCCATAGGCTTTGCTCTGGAAGAATGATTCACTCCGAATGGGCACTGATCCCGTTCGAGCATGGCCGCCGTTCATTGCCGGATTTTCTGATAGAATTTCAGTAAAAACCAGAGCGGACGGTTGCTAATACCTCTGGAATAACGATCTATAGATGAATTAGACGTCACTGGCATTCAAAGGAAGTGCGCAGCAAAAGGGGATTATGAAAAATGTAGAACATGTCAGTCGCGGACGACGGAGCGATGCACAAGGATGCGCTTTATTAAACTGGCACGATTTATAGTGGTAGATTACGTCACTGGGTTGAATAAACAGACTTAGGCAGGTCTCAATACTCCAACTACTACACGCGTGTCGGCCCTTTCCTAGGACCAACGACGACGACCTTTTCAAAGTTCAAAAAGGATTTAGCAAACATTGCCAGCCGACTTCATTAATCCATGGTGTGAACTAGTATCAGTCTGAACTAGTAGTCGCTTTGATTAACGTCTCATCCTCTCCTCACCTCAGTGATGTTGCCTGGCTGTATTTAATGGACACCGTGACCCCCCACACTTCCTCTACAACTCAGAGCTCCACTACTGCCTACACCCCCAAGCCTGGTCATCATCATCATCAGATCTCATCGATGATCCCTATAAGCCCGGAACGTAACTCTATCCTCAACGGCGGCAACACCAGCAGCCGTTCCAGTGGCTACACTCCTGATTCCGAACAGCGACTAATGCCTCCCAGCAGCGAGGATCTTTCAAGAGGTCGACAACGACCACCATATACACCGCACTATGAAGATTTTGGATACCCTCCTCGACAGGGGTATCCTGCCCGGCATTACATGGATCAAGCAACAACATATGGCTATCCCCCTCCTCCCCCTCGAATCCGGTCTCCTCAATACCCTGGATACGGTGGTGTGCCGTATGACCAAGGCCGCTATGTATCACCGCCTGCCAGGCAGTATCCTACTTACGACAGGGTAGATCGGAGGCCTCCTCCTCCAACCGCCACAGGGCCCTACCCATCCTATGGCTACCACAGAGGAGGCCATGATGGAATAGCTGAGATTCGAAGAGCGGCAGAAGACCGTATGATGGCGAGAGACGTGACCAATCGTCGGGAGTATCGTCTTCCTGGCAACGGGCCTTTGTTGAAGAAGTTCAGGGTCTACCTCGAAAAGCAAGGCCAGGATAACAAGCTCGGCGCAGTGCTTAGTGAAATAACGCTGCCCGCTGTCAAGGTTGATGAATACGGTGCTGGGTTGAAGGTGAAAAGCGTTATGGAAGGGGAGGACACTGAGAACGTCGGACTGGTAGGTCGTCGATTGGATCTTCGAAGGCCTATCTTAACCTTTATACCGGCCTTATACTTTATAACAGCTAGTTTTGCTTAGTTGGCGCGATGGAATAGCAAGGCTCGAGGCCACGATCGAGATGTTAGAGTCGGTGACGTTATTGTGGCAGTTGTCGACGGTATGCCACCGGAGTCCATAGGACCCGACGCATCAGCACGGAAATTAATGGACAAATTAAAAGTGAGATGTCCCAGATGATGCCAACGCCAACCTGCCCCATAGGATTGCCTCGCATGCTACCCCACCATTATAATGGACGTTATTAGGGAAGTGCCTCCACTACAGGTAAGCAGCAGCAGCAGCTCATCCTCCACCACACGGGCGTACTATCACTTATGCACTTAGCCCTCTGATTGGCCTCAAACTCAACAGCTAATGTTAAAGTCATTGGAGGGTTTACGGAGGAATTTGGAAGGAGGAAAGGACCAAGCCGTCACTTGGTTTGTTGGCAGCTGCGCCCCGATAATCCTATCGCCGATGAGTCAGCTCTGGTAAAGTGGTCTGGTCTTATGTTATTATAGCCAACCTCTGCCAGGTGCCCTCTTTGCGAATGTAAGCAGCAAACCTTAGGAGACTATCTCGATCATTTCGCTTCGCCGGAGCACCACGATAACCGCGTTTCAACTGCGTCAAAGTTCGATAGCCGCTGGGCAAGGTATGGCATGTTCCCTCCTGTCGAGTTATCCCATCTCCTCAGGTTGCCAGTTGGTAACGTTGACCACTATTGGTTTGAGTACTGTTACGGTTTCACTTCCATCGTCGATCCTGCCGAGCTAGACCCCTATGCTGAGTTCTGCAGCTACTCCCCTGACCTCTAGTTTTCTGTTGTGATTGTTTTCCCACGTAAGTTGATGATTCCTGCCGACAATGAGAATTGATTTATTTTGTACATTTCGTTTCTGCGGCTTGTTATTTCCAGCCGGAAAAAGTGCTGTTTTTCGTTTGAGTTGCTGCCGGTTGAAGTAGAAAGCACACTGATAATTTCTCCACCATGTCATCGTCGACCACCTCAACATCGGCACAAAACCAGCCGCCCAAACCGATGCCCAAGCTGACACTAGAGCAAGCAAGGGAGGCCATCGACCTTTGTATTTCTAAAGTCAAGGAGCCCGAAAACCGCCAGAGATTCGAAGGTGGAGATGGGCAACTCTGCGAACCCATTTTTACGCATCAGATATCGTTACCGAGTTGGAGAAGGAACAGGACCCGATGATCAAGATGCAGAAAAGGATGACAACTCTACTGCCGGCTGTTCAGGAAGTTCTCGGCGATTCAATTAAACACTTTGGTGAGTACTGCTTTCGTTACATATCCGTCTTGAGTGTTTTGTGTAGGGTTTGATACCGATTCCCAATCAATAATGAATGGTATTATGCAAATACAAAGCTACTCTCTTACCGACCCGATAGTAGCGAATGGCATGACCAAGGTAAGAAGCCGCCCCGGCGCTATTATGAGGTGTTGCAGATCATGAGAGCAATGGGCGGAGATTTCTCGGCTATTCTGGAAGAAGATGATGACGAGTGTGAAGAAGTGGAATAAATCCCCTTTAACCGATATTTAACAAATACCTATGGCGTAGCCATTATGCTGCAAGTTCTCCAATTTGCTATTGTCTTGCGTTATCTGTTATTCAGTCGGGAAACTTACAAACACAACGCCAATAGAAACGAAAGAAAGAGTGCTAATCTCTCCGAAAAACATTAAAAAAAATCAAATAATTGAGCTCTCACATTTTCTCCGCCAGAATAAAATATCTGAAAGCAACTTCGATGGCTTGGTCGTATTCACTCAATTGCTTCGAGCAACGTATCCTTACGTGGGCGTAAAAATTCCACTCTCACCGCCTGAAACAAGTCCTTCCGCTCCATGAGCCAACATCTTGGATGTGGCCAAACCTCCTTGGGGAGCTATATGGACAGTCTCGAGGAGACCCACCAATAGACTGAAGGACGAAGAATTACATACAACACACAGGGGAGAGGAAAACAACCTACCTGTTGAATGCTCTACCCATCACTGACATTTGCATGCCTTGCAAGGACCATGGATCTGATCACAATCCCGTCAAATTTCCGCCAAGCCGGCGACTCGAGAGAAGCTGCATTTCATAGGGCGAGAAGCAGGCGTAGAAGAGACCTTACTTGCTAGTGGTTCGTACCACGGGACGTCGTTGTCGCCATTAACCGTTTTAGCTTCCTCACACATATCAAAATCTTCAATCACTTTAAATCCAACGCTCTTCAACTGCTTCACGACATCGGATGCAGGAATGACGTTCGAGATGCCTACACTATAAGCTGAGGGAGGGGTTAGCCCACATGTTCCACCTACCGTTCCCGCGCTCGATAGCTCTCTTAATTTTTTGATGGGATGGGTCCTTAGGGTTGTATCTGTTGGGGAATAGCGCTAACTTCTCTTAGGGTTCTGAGTGAGTTTTACTTATCAGTCATAGCCCATTCGTAAGTTAAAAGTTTTCCTCCTTTCTTTAAAGCTTTAAAAGCCTCAGTAAAAGTTGGTACACGATCTTGAGTATGTACGGATGATTCACAATAATATCTGATATAATATTCCTCTCAGTGATCCTCCAACATCTCCTATTTACACCGCGTCGAGGCTCTCAGGCTCGAATACTTTCGGTACGATATTAGTAAAATCTCCTTGAACATAATTGCATCGATCCTTCATCCATTTAGATAAATCCCTAGTATGACGTTTAGCTCGATTAACCTGTTTAAGAAATAATAAAGTGTAAATGAGGATACTAACCTGATATTGATTAATGGTAACACCAGTAACTGTCGCACCAGAGAATCTGATAATAATAATAATGATCATCGAGATAAATCAGATATGTTATTATTATTCTTACCCAACAACAGTTCTAAGTGGTCCTCCAACACCCATACCCAAATCTGCTACTTTCATACCATCTTTGAGGCCCAGCTTCAGAGCTATCAAATGCCTGGCAAGTAGCATGGCATTTTACGATGAAAGTACAGCTTCAACTTACTCAAGCCTGGAAATGGACGCTTCTCTGCTTTCGCCTTTCCTCCGGGGAGCGAAATGAAAGCTCTGGCCCCAGCCGTACTCATAGAAGTCAGTCGCTATATTATAATATCTGACACACACCAGCATCGACGGAAGCACTGGCTGAAGCCTTGACACTCACTCATCGGTGCAGACTTTATCGTCATGAGATAGAGTAGCCGACTCTGCCTTTCCTTCGAACTTAGAATCATACGATTTGAAAATCTTATCACGGTCGTTACCTATACCAACAACAATAAGCATGCGCCGAGGTAGGATGCGCGTACTTATGATGGCCATGATGCTGTCGCTACTGCGAACAACGGGACCAAGGAAAATAACGGCCGAGAGAACGAGAATCGCACCCGCGCCGAGGTGTGGTGCGTAGTCGAAAATAAACATTTAAGCAATGGCACTGCGAAGCTAAAGATGATAATACAGTGGGATAAGAGGCAGTAACAACTGAACAGCTACAAGAGAGCAGCAGCGTTCCAGGCGAAGCTGAAGATGGCCGAGGAGGCGCGCCCACCCCTCGAATCCTAATGAACATGAAACGAATCTTCACAGTGCGCAACCTCAGCGCGCACCGTAAAAAGAAATGAAAGTCAAAATGCTTCTATCGAGCAACGCTAAATGGTTCAATAGGGAGAGCTTTTTAACCGAGAGAAGCTAAAGGCAGACACAGCTGGCAACTAAACACAGGGAGCCAGTAGAATAATCGGGCCAAAGCCCGTAGTGTATGAACCACGAAAAGGAATAAGCCCCTGCCAATCGAATAGAAGGCCATCATGGCTTCTCGGCGAGGATTGTGTAACTGAGATAAAAGAATATAGACTACGACAACATATTAAAGAGTCTAAATCAACGTGAGCATCTAATCGATACTCTATTCGACCCTCACGAATACAACACCAAGCACGCGTGCACGCGTGCAAGCAAGCAAGCAGCCAAGAGCGTTGTTTCGATAAGAAGAGGCGACTTTTATCGATAGAGCCCACAAAGCGGCGAGTTATGTCGCTCGAGAAATAGACCGGATGAAGGGCCGAAGATAACGCTCCTCCTGGGAACTTGAGAACCTTGATATCGGGCTATAGGCCATCACACGCGTTGCTAGAAGAAAACAGAAGGCAGCCGCCGTCTACGTGGTTGTGAAGATGCCTGTGCGGCCGCCAGCCACTAAAGCCTTAGCGGTATCGCCGAGCATCTTGGCAGTATCAGCTGCATTCTTAGGGGCTATACCGATCACTTCCAACATCTTGGTGAAAGCCCTAATCAATAGACAATTAGTAACGGTCGGAAAGTAGTCAAACTCACAGGTTGAAAATCCTGCCAATTCTGGATACTTGCATGCCCTGTAAAGACCATGGACCTGACAACAGTGCTTAGTTAATGGGGAAGATGTCGATGCTGCTGCTGCTGCTGCTCACTGGAGAGGGGGTGATACCACGGTACATCGTTATCTCCGTTAATGATCTTGGCCTCTTCGATCATATCATAATTCTCGATTATTTTAAAGCCAACGCTTTCCATTTGTTTAACAATATCAGCGGCAAGTATAATATTAGCTATACCTGAATACGGTTGCTCCAGCAGCAGCAGTACTGGCGCGAGATGGCATACTTACCATTGCCGCGTTCGATACCTCTTTTGATTTCGGCATGCTCGGTGTTCGTAGGGTCGTACCTGAGACATGAAGAGACAGTGTCAATGAGATCTGTGGTTACTTATCAGTCATAGCCCATTCGTAAGTTAAAAGTTTTCCTCCTTTCTTTAAAGCTTTAAAAGCCTCAGTAAAAGTTGGTACACGATCTTGAGTATGTACGGATGATTCACAATAATATCTGATATAATATTCCTCTCAGTGATCCTCCAACATCTCCTATTTACACCGCGTCGAGGCTTTCAGGCTCAAATACTTTCGGTACGATATTAGTAAAATCTCCTTGAACATAATTGCATCGATCCTTCATCCATTTAGATAAATCCCTAGTATGACGTTTAGCTCGATTAACCTATTTAAGAAATAATAAAGTGTAAATGAGGATACTAACCTGATATTGATTAATGGTAACACCAGTAACTGTCGCACCAGAGAATCTGATAATAATAATAATGATCATCGAGATAAATCAGATATGTTATTATTATTCTTACCCAACAACAGTTCTAAGTGGTCCTCCAACACCCATACCCAAATCTGCTACTTTCATACCATCTTTGAGGCCCAGCTTCAGAGCTATCAAATGCCTGTGATCCACAACAGTTATCTCCACAAGTCACCCCAAAACCTACTCCAGTCTGGCCAGAGAAGCCTCGAAGCTCTCGCCCTTCCTGCGAGGGGCAAAATGAAAGCTTTGTCCCCAACCATACTCGTAAAAATCAGTGACAATATCGTAATATCTGAACAGAGCCATTCGTCCCGATGACCGGGTAAGATACCCTCACTCATTAGTGCAGGTCTGATCGTGGTGATCCAGAGTTTCATGAACGGACTTGCCCTCAAACTTGGAGTCGTAAGATTCGAACGTCTTCTCATGGTTGTTGGCTGAAAGGTAGCTAGCTGCATTCAACTGTCGCCACCGTTGCCCTTCCCTAATGTACATATCAAGGCCTTAACACTGTCACTGCGCCGAATAATTGGGCCGATGAATAAGGCTAAGAATGCAGCCACGACAAAGGAGCTGACAGCGATGAGGGAAGTGGTATCGATTGAGAGCATCTCAACAAGGTTGGGAATATATAAAGGGGTGGAGGTAACTGCGAATAAGTCCTCCACTGCTGGCACTAAACTCGAGCACACTCGAGCCAAGCAAAAGGGATAGAAGATGATAAAGTTGTGGGATTCTTCTGTGTCATAATTTCAGCCCAAAAATCGTCCAGGTTAAGGACTTCTGGCGCCAAAGCTAGCTCTGTGTGGGTACTCGGTGGAGCGTACTATACACTTAACCAATCGCCTCCCTATGGAGCAGCATTCTATATACGCTGCGCTCCTAAGCTCGCTGCCAACAGCTCAAAATCTAAACTCTGCCTTTTCGTTGGCCATTCGTTTATGATTCTTCAGCCAGAGATTGTTCTACAATTTTCAACTTTGCCCTACACGCATGCGCATGCGCCACTAGGAATGGCATTCCTATTATGGAAAGCGCCGTCAAAGCAGGCGCTTGTGATACCAACGATCGTGTGCTTACTAACACTTGTTACGCCACGCGCCTAGACAATGTTATACAACGAATGGAAGTTCGCTCCCTCGTATTGAACAACAACACAAGCATACTCGACATACAAGATAACAGTATCACAGTCTTGGACCATTAGCGAAGCGTCGGACCTTCGGCTGGGCCAGGAACGCTTCAATGTCACGCCAGAAGGCAGCCTGAAATGATACTCGCAATTTCAGGTTATACGAGCCATCACACCTGCACTGCCGCGTCGGTATGCCGCTGGTTCTTCTTGAGCTTCAACGTCTTCACATTCCAAGTGCCACCAACAGTTTGAGGGTCAGCAACATCATCCTCGTATCTGAGTCGCACGTCGTTTCGTCATCACCACACAGCTGCAATCTCCCACCGAATGCTGACGCCAAGAACACTATGGAAAAGGTCCGCCTCGGACTTGAATGGCCAGTGCTTCAGTTGCCATCGCTTCCCGTCGAGTACAATGGCCACACAGGACTTCCAATCGTTTCTAACAGGCGAAATGGAGCAGCAGCCATCACCTGAGTTGCCCTACTTCCTGAATGCTGTCACACTATCCACTATTCTGAACTCCCAATTGAAACCACCGACCTTCTTATTGAACGTAACCGGGCCGTCCGGTCGGGCCATTCGCCCTAAAGCACTAGCCATCACAAGCACACTGTATGGGTCGTAGTCTACTGGGATCGGGCTCTTGGTAAACTCCATCCTCCAGAAACTTCTTAGCGTTGAGTATGTTAATACGGGAAGCACTACTACTAATAGAGGGGACCACCTGAAATCAACTCCGCTGGAGCAAAGACCACGAACCCCTATAGAAAACTATATTATTTATTATATTTATTTGTCCTAATAAATCCTAGAATCCTATTTGTTCTGCCACATCTTGGCATTCCTGTCAGTATTCCCGAGGAACCCGCCGCCGGCCTCCTCTCAGCCTTTACAGAAATACTGCTGTCTTACAATAGTTGGTTTGAACTTTTTCTGCGCGATATCGTTGATCTCTTCAATCAGTGGACGGGCTTTAGGTGCCGAGGTGTGCGGCGCCGTCGAGATATGCGTTCGAGCGCGTTTCTTGGGCTGCGCGTCATCGTCTTGCATCGCCCCTCGGGTGCCCTTTCGAGCCAAGCCTACAGCGCATTCAGGCACCCCTGATCGGCATCTCACCTGATGATTGTTGTTGTTGCTTTCCTTTGAGTTTCTCTGGTGAGAGCCTAGCCTTATGGCCCAGGAAAACCTCAACCGGCGGCAGATCCTCGGTCGGCAGGCCTAGCTCTTCACGACCATAACGAACAGCCAAATCTTGCTTTACGTCCTAATAAAAGCAGTCTACAACAGGAGAGTCAAGGGACCAGATGAAGTGAGGAATTTATTTCAAATCCAAGGAGCCCTGAAGTCTGTATTCTTATAGCAAGTCGATGATCCTATAATCACTCAATATACATCATAGGTGGTCCGATAAGACTCTGTAACCCGTTCGCCTACAGCACCCTCTGGCAATCGCGAGCTCACCTTATTGGTGAGGATCCTCCGACCGTTGCTCTGCAACTCGGCCTCGTACTTCCGTAGGGCCGTAAGCTTCACTGGGGCTTGCATCCATTCGGGTGTGTGCGTTACCCGAGCCATATGCAGCCACAGAGGGACGAAGGAGCTACAGGACAAGGAATGAAAACTAGAACGCAACAACTACCAGAATGATCGGTGTCAAGTATAACGGTTTTTACTGCTTCAGTGAGGCAGCGATGGTACAATAAGAGCAATGCCCACACAATTTCCAAAAACAATACACAAGGCCAGCAGCAGCAGCAGCACACGCACTGCCGATACTATGTTGTCGAATAGTACAGTAACGAAGACTGTGGTGAAGTAGCACCTCAAGTCGTTCACAAGAGCGCTCAATCAGACACTAAAAACCAAGCATGAAGCGCTCCAATTCGGCCTCCCCACGAGCAGCAGCTCGCTTTTCTCTGTCAGACTTCTGCTCTCCCCGATCAACATGTCGATGATGATACCTTATTCTCTTGTCGACCCCTTTACATGGGCTAGCTGAAGTGACGAAACCGAAGCAACCAAGACTCGACGGTGAGGGGCTTTTTCGCCCTGCCACGCTGCTCGTGGATGTGCTCGACGGAGGCGGAGGCGACAGCGGAGGCGTAGACTTCGCACGGTTCTCCGATCGATCTTCTGGTCTTTGTTCGTCGAGCAGATGTTTCTCGAATTCCGCGTTCTTTGTCTGTTCATCACCAACACTGCTACTTGGCTTCATCGAACGCACCTTAGGTTGAGGCCAGAGCCTTCGACACACTTTTAAAATGATAAGAGTGATAATGGTACTTAGTATCGGCCGAAGCCAGTCGTTCTCTAGCAGTAGGAAGGTGAAAGGCATTTAGACAGAATATCCATAACCTAACCAGCACTATTTAACTACCATATCTTACAGGAACATTCTTATACCCATCATTGGTGGGTTGATGAGCCATCAAATGAGTACCAACGGACGACTTATAGCGGAGGAGCAGGTAAATCCACACCAACAGCAGCGGCGCTAGTTAATCATTCGCCTCTGAGAGGGGATGCTTATATAGGTCCTTATTACTGCATTAACCATTCAAGAGAGTATTCGTATCGATCAACTCCGACAAGACCCTCCTAACAGTGGGCACCCAGTGGGTTCGTACAACAAACGTGGATGGCAGCAATTATTGTGTTGGAGGCTGCTCTACGAAATGGATGCAGTAAAATAACGACCACTGCCTTGCCATTCCCCTCGCAACCCAACATGTATAATAGCAATAACAACTAAAGAAGACATAATGGTCAACGACCATAACAAAGAGTGGTACTAAACACTCGAGGGGCTATCACTCGAGAATGCTCCTGGGCCTTATAGCACATATTACTGCGATTCACCCAATCTGAACGAGAACGATTCCGCAGTTCCCAATCCTGCGTTCCCTCATTACTGGGCTTCAGCTTGCCAGAGTCGTATACACCAGCTAGATGAGCTACCCTTTGCGGGGGCTCAGCTCCATTATTCACTGGCATGCAACCATCGGACGATTTGGGCAAGGAGTGGTATGAAAAACTGCCGTACCTACAGAAACCTGCTTCCCGATATCCAAAAGAAACTATGCTATTTCAACTATGCTATTTCAGTGTTAAATCTAATGCATGCCCAGTAACAGATCTAACAAGCGTCACAATGTAAGTTGCCGAAAGGACAACACGAGCGCCCAGTGCGGCAAAACCTTATAGTGCAGAGACGAAATGACCGTAAGAATTTATGAGGATGAGGACCCACGGCTTCCGGGCCGTCAGCTCAGTCCTGGGAGATAGTTAACTCGAATAGGGTAGCACAGCAGACCTTCCCCTCCTTAGCTGCTGACCTGAAGTTGCTGGTAGTATATTGTTGCATTTGGTGATGATATCCTGCCGAGTCTCCAGGGCATTCTACCAAAGTAGGGCCACAAGGCTTACTGTAGACGCCTCCTCGAGCAAGCGAGCAGTGACCTAATAACTGTATGGAGTCTCCCCAACAACACTCTTCGTTACTCGAGGGATTATGCATTTCGTGATGATGCCCAAATTGCTTCGCTCCGCTTATTGTCCTTCGCAATCGAGCTAGATGCCCAACGTCTACTGTCAAATGACGAGCATCGTTTTGAGCGTGCTGCAAAAACGTACGATAAATGCAGCGGAGCGAAGCACAGTGCTCACTCTTGTGAAGGTTAAAGTAGGCCTCTCATGCTTGACCACCTCCTTGTTAACAGTCCTTCTAGCTTTCCCTGCTCGACAGTGGATACTATAGCATTATGGTCCGAACAGCGCTACTGGATGCGCTCGATGCGCGTGAGTTCTCCCTTGTAAAGTGATTCGGAAAGGAATGGCAGTTTACCAAGGACTCGCTGTCGCCAGGGCCCATTACGGTCAAGGACCTATCGGACAAACAGCTGAGAGTTTTGAAGATCTTAAAGAGCATCAATATTGTGAAGGATATCAGGGAAGTATGCATATTAACCCTCAAGTCTATGAAACCAAAATGAGAGAGAGATTTAGACTTTCAGCTTCAGTAACGAGCTTGAAACTCTTAGACCTTAACTCAAGGTCTCAACCGCCTTCAGCTCCCCCCTACTATCGTACGCATGCACACCGTGACATAAGAGTGACGCATGCGCTCGACGAGCGCCTCTTTCCCACCAAAGCGTATGATAACACAAGCTTCGTCGTGTTTCACATACACTCCTTGATGGTTCAGCCCATGTCCGTCTCAAACTACCTTGGGCGGTGAGCAACGGAGACGAGCGAGAACCATCTTGACCGAGTGGCTACCCATTGTAAGACACTCGTTATCAGCATGGCTGATCGATAGTCCTCCCCCCACTAAATAGGGATAAACCTCCAATTTGCTCACTCATATTTGGCAATTCGTGAATACTCTCTCGGTACCGAACCGAACTTCCCGACACTTGACCATGCTTGAGATGATGGCACAGCGGTATAATCAAGGTTGTTAGGATTTGCCTGCCGCTGCTGCCGGACTCCTCGAAACACCCATATACTATATAGTGTACCCTCCTTATGACAGTTTTCGAAGGCTGCCAAGTGATCCCAGCAGCACCAATACCCTATTTTACCGATCATAGTACCTCGCCAGAGAAGCCCTCCCATCAGCCGCAGTCCAAAGCGCAGACGTGGACGTTGAATTTAAACGAGGGTTCGCATTCATATAAAGAGGGCTGGTTAACTCCCGAGGAACTGCCGTTAAACTCAAGACCAAGTAGATGCACCAAAGGGCGTTCAGACAAGCCAATCATGTGCTATAAATGGCAAAGCGCAGATGATTGAGAACATTATCACCTACATGAAGACCAATACAATCCCCCCGCGGAACTCAGACTAATATTACTAAAAATATAATCTTTTTAACCCTAATAGCCCTCTGCTCAGCTTCAACCTTCGCGGTATCTTCAGCCGTTTCTTTAGATATGCCCAACACCGCAATCTAAACATACCATTCCCCACCCTCAGACCTTTCTCTTACCCCTGATAGTGGCATCCTGAAGCACAATAAATAGCATTTACCAGACACAACAATGCTGTACTACATTTTTAAAGAAGGCAAAGCCTCCAGTCTACCGTCCGCCGTTTTGTACTTCAACTGACCTGATGGCCAGCTGCTGACCTAAAGCCTTCTAGATGTAATCTAACCTTGGCTGCCGACGACTATGCCGCTGCTAATTAATGACGCATGGAGATTCTTAAGCTCATGGTCCCTCTCATGCATCCGAACTTTAAGCTTACGGTATCTAAAGGAAGAGCTATCGTAGAGCATACTTCGTATACTCGTCCAATAGGGGAGAGTTATAAATATATATGTATGATGTACTGTTTGTTATATAATGTTAATAATGAGTATATATGATAATAATACACTGTATGTTATACAATGCCATAATATATATCTATTTTGATGCTAAGTAATAATAAATGGCAAGTATCATACTATTATCCACCTTGACCATATCTGTCAAATCGCTGTGCAAATCGAGCCCTATCTCAGGTAAGTGTGCATTATGTACGAAATTCGCGTTTTGCCTTATGAGAGTCAAGTCAGCTCGCTACCACCCCCGACGTATCACTTTTTCAGGTAGTCCCTCTCCTTCGTGTGGTCACTGGAACTGGAGCTCTCCTAATGGTAGTAGGAAGCTTACCAGGAGGTGACTATGCTTCAACTTACCTTAGACGATGATTTATCATCATTCGATACTTTATCCTCGGTATCATGCCCTCGGGCCGGCTCTCCACCAGCAATACAGAGCAGATCCCCTACAACATATTACTTCTCCTATACACTATTATAGCTCATGTGAAGTGCTGCCCTAGATAGGATGGTCTATGTAACAAGCTCCCTAAAGGTATATACCACATTCAACATGATGCTTGAGGACGGTATTATTGTACTATATATCTTCATACTACCCCTCGCAGGTGTATTACCCAGAGACGACGCTAAGACTGGCCGCAGTTATCTAGGGGATTGAGGGGATGGATCAGCAGCTACAACTTATTCGAAGATGAATTGATCCAGTTCATCTTTTCAGCTATACTGCCCCGAAACGAATACCGTTGCCCCCTCCCTCCCCTCTCCAGTAGTACCCAAATCCTCCTCCTCCTCATCAAATTCCATCGCGAGTATAGCCCTATTCCTTGAATTACGCCTCATTTGCTCCCTAAGCTCTCCAGTAAGCTTTACCGACCTTCTACCATCAACCATAGATGCTGGGGACTACAACAATCAGTCGCTCTCAACAGCAGCAGCACCACTACGAACACCCTACTTCCATCGGGGCATCTGGGAATCCTTCTAGATCATCAAAAGACGACATTGAAACTGCCAAAAATGCCCCGTCCATCCCCAAACTGGTCAACACTACACGATGCGAAATACTAAGTACGTTACGGTAGCTATACTAGAGACCATTCACGGTTATAAAACTACCGCTTGTCATCATTGTGGTCACCATTACTACAACTGTGCTCTCCGTCTGCAGAGCTATTAGAGCGTGTTTCTTCCCCTTTTGGTGAGACGTCAAAGCTGTCTCGCCTCTCAGGGACGTCTCTTGCCTTCCTTAGCCGTCCATGGCCGCTTGCCTGGCTCCCCGTCTCCGCCAAGGGAGGCTCGTCTTCCTCATCGACGCTCATAGTGTCATCATCATCTTCCATTATACCATCTCCCTCAGAGGCAGTGGTGTCAGTTTCAGAATCACTGTCATCATCAAACTCATCATCGATTTCCCTATCGGACACAACAAACGAGTCGAGCGAGCTGTCCCCGTCCTCCTCCTCCTCTTGCCGTTTTATCCAAGCATCGACTACCTGAGCCAATCCATCCCCAGCTCACACTAGAGCCACCAGTAGGAGGACCTACACCCTCGGCAGCTGGGAACGTCGCGCAAATTGTCGTCCGAGCCTCTTGTTTGTTAGTGCAGGATGCCCTGGCAATATCAGCAAAGAATTCGGTACGAAGGATGGCACCTGAGCATTCGCTACGTGTGCCAGTGATCTTTGGACACAACAGCTAACTAGGGGCCTACATACAGACCGAATTCTACATACATTCGACTGCCGTTCAACTGCCCGCAGTAACCACAACCCGAATTCTCCTTCCCATAGCAGCAAGATTCCTACCGTAAACCACATCCCAAACGTCCCACGATTGACCTAAACTACTCGTCGCGGGTTAAGTTGTCGAATTCCCTTTCGTAAGACATCAGATCTCAGCTCAGCAAGTAATGCAAGTAGGAGATGGCGAAACTTGCATCCCTTTTCCACATAGCTTACTCAAGCAAGCATTTGATTCCTCTTCCTCTGATGGATGGTACATTCGCCTCACCATCGCCACCATTTCCTCAACAGTATCACAGGCGTTCTCAACCAGCTCCCAAACAAGCCTCCTGGCCTCCTCTACAGTGAGGTTGTAAGGGGGCCCTCTCAATGTGTAAAGGGACGAGTCCTTCACACTAACCAAACCCGACCCAACCAAATCGGCGAAGCTCGATACAAAATCACCGTCGAAGCTCGGATCCTTCATTCCCATGCACATAAACTGCATCTTTTGTCTGTTCGAAATGCAAGCTCCGAGCCCTTCATAAAACTCAGGTGATTTGAGATGGCCATAAAGGACCAATTCGTGACTGACTGCTCGTAGAAGCTCTGGGCCAGCGTGCGGCTTTCGGCCTCTTAACTCGTTTACCAAAGCCTGAATTAATGTACCTGGGCTGAGCTACTATAACCCATAGCCCATAGCTGATGCACTTACCTAAATGATGGCTTCCTGGTGGAAGCAGCCCAGTCTCTGATCCTTCCTCGCTACCACCATCATCATCTGGCAACATGAATGTAGACAGAGCCACCACAGTAGTAGCATTGAATAACGCCCTTAATAGAGCTAGTGGGAGAAGGCTATCGGCTCACATCACTGACTATTACGAGATTTTCTTTAGTCATCATTTTCTATTAGTATTGATGCTACATGTTTTTTGTTCCAACTAGCACACACAAGGTTTAGGAGGCACACCAAGCTGAACCCCCCATACCATCCCAAGTAGCGCATCACCAGCAGGACTTCTACTACCACCAGATGCCTCTACATGATGGAAGCCCCGTTATAAGCAATACAGAGACACATGCCCGCTGAGGTATACCTACCTTTCGCTGCGGATGTTGAAAACTTTACCGCTGCTCGTTGCACACTCCTAACTGCAAAGTCAAACTCTATCTGAATGATCTCGTGAAAACTCAAGGGAGCCGTAGTCGATTCTGCTGTTGTTGTCGGCATGGAGGTCGTCCCTGCTGCGAAGTAGCTACAGTATTGGAAAACACAAGGAGTATAAATTAAGAAAACGTAATGAAGAATATTGGTAATGATGATAGTACAGATTAACAAATGGCAGGCCAACAGCTGCGGACTTTTCGACGATGTTACGCTCAGCATTACTAATGTTGTTGCTGAATATATACTATTAGGCCGGGGCATCAGCATCACCAGTAGCAGCAGCACAAGCAGTAGTACCGTATGTGTAGGAGCATCATCATCAACAACAGAAGTATTATACAGCGGAAGCGACCACAATATCGGCGGCACAAGAAGGAGGAGAGGGGAATTGGTGGATACAAACTAATAGAGCTGCCCAAGCTGCTGCTGCTACTTTTTTGGTGATACTTGTTTTTGTAATCATAACTACTGATGACTATAATGAATCTGATACATATGTACGTACAAGTCGAGGATGATGGTGACTTTGACTGTAAGTAAAAATAACACCAACGGCATCGCCAGAATAATAATTGTTAATAGCACTTCATAAAGAAGTTACAGAATCCAACACAATCCACCTCAACAACAACAACATCATCATCACTCTACTACGGTCTCAATACTCTCCATTATCATTACAACAACAACGACGATGACGATAACAACAACAACAAAGACTCTTCACACACACCAAGAACAGAGGGAGTTATACAACAACAACGATGGTGGTGGTGATGATGATGATAAAAATAATGGATGTAGTAGCGATGATGATGATGCTAATAATCACAACAACGATGACAAGACTACATAACGCCTTCATTGACGACGACCTTCGATACGACACATTACATATATTCGGGGCCTGCAAAATGGCACCAACACTGCGACTACGTACAGCAGCAACAGTAACAACAATGATAAGAGAAGGAGAAGGAGGAAAGACGCCTACAAGAATAGTGATAACGATGCTCATGCTGCTGGTGGTGGTAATGATTATGCGCTGCGGCTGCTGAAGGTGATGATGACATACAACATCATCAGTACTGGCTATTAGTCTCATACTGTCTGAATATATTAACAATACCACGAGGGACTCGAGACAGCAACAACAAAAACAACAGCAGCAACAGCAAAAAGGTATTGTTGATGATGATAAGCTTTCTAATGATAACAACAATAGCAGTACTGATAAACCGGTATTAATACATCAACATGAACATATACCAGCGATCGATTATGCGGCTGCTATTGCGGCTCCCTAGTAGTAATGATTATGGTACAAGAGGGCAAGAGGGAATGAACGCATTCTTACCAAGTTAAACAACAATGGCATAAGGAGAGGTGAAATAGGCGTTTTACAACAACAAGTACACATCGACAACAATGGTCGACTATAACACCGTCGTCATCACCATCATCATCAGTAAGAATAGAAGAAGTTGTAGCGGAGTAGGCCACAAGAGCGATCCAGTGGTATAGAACATACTCCACATGGAACAGAAAAGCCCTGGGCTCTCGCACTTGACTAATAGGTCACTAAGAGACCGTCTATTACGGAAACCTCATCTGGTAAGAACGGTGGTGGTGATGATGATGATGATGATGATGATGTCTACTCTCCTCGCCCCTCTGGCCTAGGAGCACCACATCCTCGTTTATTGCAGAATGTCCTGCGAGGATAGTTTAAATTACCACATTCAAGGCATCTGAAGAATATGCAATGATGATACATCTGCTGCTGCTGCTGCTGAGGATAATAATGCATAATCAACTAAACTTACGTCCAGCACCCCTCGGGTATAGAAGAACCCATACCGCTACGAGGAGGGCGATCCAGCTGCTGCTGATGCTGCGGTCCTCCTGCTGCCACCCTTTGATGATGATGATGCTGCTGCTGCAGTAGGATATCCTGTCCACCGCTGCTCAGCTGTGGTGCTACCGATGATGATATAAGCTGCTGGGCTTGATGCTGTTGTTGTTGCCCTAATGGTGTTGAAGGCATAACGATGTTCCCACCAGGATAGGCCAATGTAGTAGGAATGTTACCAGACATCAGTTGCTGTGCGTATGTGGGATCAACCTGTCAGCAATAGCAGAATAAACAAGCGTAGTAAATAGCTGCCGTACTATTTCTACCTCATAACGTGGGCGTTTGCAATGATGACCATTGCAGAAAAGCCTATGTGGATAGTTAACATTATTACATGCTGAGCAGACCCAGCTTCCAGGTACTAACAAAACTCGCACTTTAACAACGGACCCGCCGCCGCCCCCAACCCACCTGCAGCTTGTTGTTGTTGCTGCTGCTGCATTCCTTCTCGGTTTATATTCCCCCCACCACCACCCTGTAGCTGTTGGCCTGTAGCCATAGAAAAATCAGGGGGTAACATACCATACTGCGCAGCAGAAGCTCCACTACCAGCTCCTGCTGCTGCGACAACAGGGCTACCCCTCATCAACAAACTGGCAGCTGCAGCTGCACGCTGCTGTTGACCTATTACAGGCATCACCAAACTCAAGCACCAGCCAACAGGCAACTCCCCTCACTTTGATTGTATGCATCCATCATAGATTGAGCTGCTTGTTGCGGTTGTTGTTGCTGTTGCTGCTGCAGCTGTGCCAACTCCATCGCTCTCCGACTGAGAGTGATTCCCTAACACTTCCAGCAATGATGTTATTACTTAAACAGTAGAGCTTGTGTTTGAGAATCCATCGGACGCGGCAGGCCACATTTCCTCATATTGCAAACGAAGCGATTTCTATAGTTCAGATTACCGCAGACGCACCGCCATTCGCTCAGCGGTCGAGGAGCCTATACAACGCACAAAATGATGTGGTCTCATACCGACACTTCCGCTATCTACCTGGCATTTATGCATATTGCAAAAAAGCCTGTTGGCATAGTTAATGTTGCCACATTGCTCACACTGCCAGCTACCCTCAGCTTGTCTAGCTCTGGCTGACTCGGGTGTAGCACTAGGATCTATACTTGTACCCAAATGATGCCCCCCTGCCTGCTGCTGCTGTTGTTGTTGTAAGCCCCCAAGAGCTGAGTTCTGGTATATCAACGTATTTGACCCTATTTAAATCATTCAATATCACAATAACAAATAACAACAACAAACCTCACCTTTCCTTCCATCGCTGCTATGAAACCCTCCGGCAGCAGCAGCAGCCAACTGTTGAGCTGCTGCTGCTGCTCCAGCTTCAAATCCAACATTCTGCTGCTGCAGCAGCAGCTGCTGTTGCTGTGATACTCCAGCCCCCCCTGCAGTAGCAGCTCCCATCATCTGTTGGAGCGCAGACGCTCCTCTATCCGCAACAAGCTGCTGCTGTTGTTCCTGTCTTTGACGCAACATCTACATGAAACGGATCCGCTATCACCTTGTCCTCCCTTACCCTACTACTACCATTAGTCTTTGCTGTTGTTGTTGCATTATTAATAGCCTTTGCTGCTCAACTTGCCGTTGCTGCTCAGCGGCAGCAGCTGCTGCAAAGCCCTGTCCTTCGGTCCCATCATCATCGTCGTTATCATCGTCCATCGAATAATGTTGTTCTTGTTGTTGCGGCTCATTTACTTCTTCCTTATCTTGCTGCTCCTCATGCTCACCATTACTATTATTACCATCAGACCCACTACCATTACTGAGACCCTCCTCAAAGACACCAGTAGACTCGCTCAAATGGCGTAGCTGATCTACAGCCACCACCATCGAAGAAGAAGCAGCAGCACTATTATCCCCATGCTGTTGCTCGTCTTCTTCTTCTCCTTGTTGTTGTTGGTTCCCAGGTACATCCCTTAACCGTGAAGCCACAGCCCCACCAGAGCCTACCGCTGTTGTTACCGCTGCATATGGCATTCTCGAGGCAGAATAGAGATGACCAGCAGCGATCGGGTCATTAACGCCGCCGCCCCCAACGCCATGCTCGTTGGTGGTGGTAGGACCCTCTCCTCCCCTCACTGTGCCCTCCCTCGATGATAGGATAGCAGCCGTCTGAGACTGATGATAAGTTGACGCTTTTTGCATACGGACGACCACTACGACTAATAACAAATGTAACTACAATACTGGAAAAACAACAACAGCTTAATCCCTACCACTCTTCCGCCAGATCCCATAATAACACGACACTTCGCTCGCCCACCTGCACGAAAATGGAAACCACTATGGTCCAACAATTGCACTATCATCCTTATCATTGAACGTTCCAAGAGAGCCATCGCCTCGGCAAGTGCCAAGCCTACCAATTAGGGGTAGTATGAGAGGAGGATTTGACGGAAAGTTGGTATCGATTGAAGACGCGGAGCTGAGGCTTGGCAGACTGAAACGGGAGAATGCCCTTTTGCAAAGACAACTAGGAATCTTGCTCGCCGCCAAAGCAGTAGGGGATCTACATAACCATATATTGGAAAGGAAGCAAAGACCAGAGCCTGAGGAATATATTAATAGAATGGTCAACGAGCTTAGCGGAGCGATGCTGCAGCAGAAGAGGAAGGGAAAAATAAAGTCCACTACTAGAGACAGAAGTGGAGAGCAACATCGAAACAAAGACGATAGTACTGAAATAGAAGACAATAGAAATAGGTCGAAAGATACTTCTAGTAAGAGAGATGGTCATAGAGGGAGGTCGAAAGATACTTCTAGTAAGAGAGATGGCCATAGAAGTAGGTCAAAAGATACTTCTAGTAAGAGAGATGGCCATAGAAGTAGGTCAAAAGATACTTCTAGTAAGAGAGATGGCCATAGA